>JARQST010000407.1:118292-132266 GCA_030142225.1 Pachycephus smyrnensis | reverse complement strand
AAAAACGAGGTTTGAGCGGAATAAACTAACTTGATTGGTTAACTCTATTTCAACCCTGCACGGTGGAAACATAGCCATTGAGTGTTGACAAATCGGTATTATTTTGCGCCATTACTGATTAATATTAAACTAATGTTGTTAGTGTTAATTGTTGATCGTTCTGTTCACTTATGTTTAACTTTATTGTGAGAACGCATTAATAAATTAATTATGCCAGTGCATAACACCATTTGAGTATGAAGAAAATATGGGTGTGTTCCGATATTCGCTTCAAGTGCTGCGGGCATGGTTGTGTCTCATTCTATTGCATGTGAGTAAACAAGGGCTGCGTTCCGATATTCGCTCAAAGCGCTACGAGTATCGTTGTGTCCCTGTTTACTCACATGCAATAGAAAGAGACACAACCATGTCCGCAGCGCTATAAGCGAATATCGGAACGCACCCTATATTGAATATCTGAAGAATGAAAATATTTTGTGCGTACCAACCAATGAAACCCAGCTTACTGCTGGCTTCTGATTTATTAATATGACATCCAGAATGGAAAACCAACTTGACAAATTGTCTAACATAGTGAAGTGTATGCAAAAATGTTTAGAGTGTGCGATATGGTAAGTTTTCCAGTGGTAGCATTATACTTATTCATTTAAGTTTGATAGACGAAGTCTCAAATTTTGAGGTTATAACAACCGCGAATCATGTATTATATAAAAATAGACATTTCATTACAAGAATCATTTCATAAGCATCTCATTCAAATAGATTGAAATATTTTATATAAAATATGCCATGCATACCTTTGTGAATATCAAATTTATACATCAGCTTTGCGTATAAAATACAAATCAGATTGCTATTGCTATGATATATATTTTAGAACGAATTAAGAAGCTTTTTGTCCAGTATAACTTTTTTTTTGAAAAGTAAGTCATAAGGGAAGAAATGGAAAGAAGTATGTTGATAATCATTAATGTAAATATTAAATTTTTAAGGGAAGTATGAGGTATATTAAACAGTTTATATATATTATCTTACAATGTTTATAAATCACAATATTCTGAGTGGTATAATTTAGTTTAACTTAAATGCATATTCCAGAAACTATGCAGTGTATATGAAAAAGTGATAAACTGTTTTTAATTCTTGTGAAAGAAATAAAGCAAAGATAATTATACTGTAATGATTATCACATCCTATAATAGTAAACATGAAAAATTATGAATTTTATAACCACAAATTCTTATAAGATTGACATGAATTATTTTGTATTTATTATTTTATTTGTGATTGTGCCACATATGTTTTGTTTAATAATTTTTTGTTTTATTATAATTTCTATATTTATTATGATAGTTTGGAGGCACTGTCAGTTCCAGTACGAACAAGATGCGGTCACTTGTTCTGCAACGATTGCATTATGACTGTGGCAATGAAAAAGGGTGCAGTGTGTCCACTTTGCAAAGAGTCCATTTCAAGACGAAGCATTTCCATGGATACACAGGCAAAAGAACTCAGTGCAGGATTCGACGCTCTCTTTGATGCGATACAAGCTGATACAGGAACTGATAGTAAGTAATAAAACCTATAAAAAAGTATTTCTATCATTTTCTAATTGTTTTTCTCAGCATGTACAAAAATATTATCATTAGATTCATAATGTTCTTAATATATTCATTACAAAATATTTTGTGGTAGAAAATATTGTTTCTGAAAGAAAGCAGCTTTACTTTCTCTTATTTGTTTGTTTCAATCTATGTATGAATGTTTTACATTGTATGGTGCCCTATGGAGTTAAGATAATAAATATATAGAATTATTACATCTATTTAATTAGCTGGTTTAGTTATTTGGTATGGACTCATAGGATATATCAATATACTTTGGCTCAACTAAGATAAAAAGTTTTAATTTCTTTTAATGTAAGGCTTGTATTTATATTTTACTTAGAAATTATTTTACATTTATAATTATAGCAATGCCTATTCTTCAAAATAAAATTGGATGAATTTCAGTGTAACATAGGGTTGTAAGTATAGACTAGTTTGTTAACACATAACACCTTTAACAGTGAGAGGTGAATGCAGATTAGAAAGTGTAATCAAAAGATTGTTTAGTCAGAAATTATATTGTTTCAACAGATGCATGTGCTTTTAAGCATCCTAGATATTGAGTTGATAAAGTTTGGAATTGATATACTCGAGTCTGACAAAAGTTTTACTAAAACATAGCAGCATTTTTTCTTAAAAAGTTAACCTAACCTAACAATCCTTTGCATTGCAGTTTTATAAAGAACAATTAATAAATAAAAGAAGATTCCATTCTTTTCTGATTCAATGTTGTTTGTTTTGTTCTACAGTTTATGGGATTAAACCATCATCTTTTATTACTTATAAAATTAGTTTGTCAAGAATTGTTAAGAATATGATAAAGTAAATTTTGTAGGCTTTGAAAAACTTTCTTGTCCAATTATGTTAGACTTTCATGAGCATGCTAAGCCTTCCTCCAGGAACTATAAGATGTCGTTTGTTAGAAGTTTTGGTTATTACTGATAAAAGCAAAACAAGTTCCTGATTTTTTTAACAAGACATCTTGAATATTTAAATACCATCTACATTTTTTTTATCAAGGTGTAATATTTTTATTTATTGATTGAAACATGAAAGTCACATTTATTGCAGTGCTTGCAATAACAGCTCACGTACATCACACATAACACTGCAATATTGCTAAAAAATATTAGAAATGTCACTATGAAATGTTTGAGATATTGAAGTTAAGTATGCATTTGCAGTGTTTCAAAAACTGTTGTAATCTATCTATGTTCGTTTTTAACATGAATTTAAAACATTTTTTTAATATGCAACTTATATGCCTTTTTTCTGATATATTGCATCACGACCTAAGTAAAAAAAATCACAAAACTTACTAACAACTAGATACTCACTAGAATATATGAAAAATAAATTTCTCATATGTCATAACGATTCAATCATACCATTGTGAAAATCTGTTATCTACAATTGCTGGAAATGTTTTTGCGCTAGAATCGAATTTGAACATATGGTGGTTAGGGGGCTCACTGACTTATTTTGAAAGTATTTTGTCAGTTAAAGATTATAAATTGCGATATTTATATGTATGATAACACTAAGGTTTGTTGAATTTCTTTTGAAAAATAATTATTCTGTAAAATCAGAATCTTTTAACATAGTTGAAAGTTTTTCTAAAATTTGTTAAAATAAAATGTCATTTATTTAAAAATAGCGATGATAAAAATGATGCTATAATGTAATGGCTTTCGGAATATAGAAACCGTAGAAAAAAATCAATAGAGAAATAATGTAAGGATATGTTGTCTTATTTTTTGGCTTCAGCTTTACTAAATATAGATATAGGGTCCCATTAGGAAAAGTAACGGTGATTACGATATGACGCAAGAGCACTAAGAGGATACACAATGGGGGGTTTTTCCATTTTCCCAAGTTGATGCGATATAACTCTCAACTTAAGCCAACGAATAGCCAGACTCTGTGTCGAGTCGTGCCGATTCAGCTTGAGTAAATGGAAAACCCCCGATATTTAATGAATGCATCGTATGATTTCTTATTGTACTACGTACATATTTTGTCTAATTAATTTTTAAATCGCATTTATTCTTTCAGAGAAATTCGACTTTCCCTTTAAGGCTCCTTCGAACCCAGATCAGCCATCTTGAATTATAATGGTACAAGCGAGAAAATGTATTTCGTATCTTTTATAGAAACTAATTATTGTTTGGGAATTACGCTGGACTAATTTGTTTTCTTCTATTCATTGTTTGCAATCTATACTCCGTTTAAGGATTCTGAACATGTGTATAACATTGAAAATGAGGAAAAAAATTAGGTCGTATGCCCCTGTCATATACTTGCCGCATGCCTCGCCCAAAATCACAATTCTATTATACATTCAGAACACTTCATACCAAAACGAAGCATAGATGTCGGCAAACCAATCGAAAATACACTGCATTTCAGTTTTATGATCGAAATATGTCAAGTAGCTGAAAATAGCGAGAATTACGATTTGTGCTCTTTGACGTTACTTTTTTCCGTCAGAGATACCAAACATATTTATTTCGCTAGATGAGGTCATATTATAATTTTGTTACCCATCCCGGACCGAAGTCTAAATTTAAAATTGTAATGGTTGGAAAATAAGTTTTATGTCCCTGATCTGAAATATATTAGTAGTATTGCACGTATAGTACATACTATATTAGACATGTGATCAACTGCAGTGATTGTGCAAACGGAGGAGACATTGCCCATTTTTGTTGTTGTTACAGGACAAAGCCCTGTTGTTCCTTCGTTATCTCGACTTGGATTTATATATTCGCATAGGTTATTTTATAATTTCCGATCTGGATCCGTAGGAGCCTTAATAATGTTACTTCATATAATTTATTAATACGTATATATATCTGCAGTCCGCTCTCGTGTGAGTAGACCGGGAAATGGTCGGGAAGGAATTCGAACGCCATGTAAATCAAACATTCTGATCGAACGAAAAAACATGAGGATGAACGCAACCAAACCACATCTACTAAGAAACACGAAGGAAAATAAATCAGCAGCTGGATGCATCAATTTAAATGAATCGACAAAATGGTTAAAAGATTCTAAAAATGTACAACATAATACCCGTCCTCAATCAAGCAATGGTCATGATGTGGATCAGGAAAATGAAAACAAAAACTCTAATCTTGCCAGTATTAAATATACGGAAACATTAAATGGCATTGACCATACTCATGAAACTGCACCCAGAGAAAAGGTCGCAGCATGGCTAGAGTCTATGGAGTGGGGTGAAGAATTGGAAACGATTGAAACTAACCATAACAAACGGGGAAATACAGATATACCATCGAAACGGTGCCTGCCTTATGTGACAGATACTCTTGATGAATTAAACGTAGAAGGAAGTCCCTCTAAGTCGAACATCAACGAAACTAATTCAGATGAAAATAAAATATTGAGTTTTTCTTGTGCTGAGGCAAATGAAAACAGTAGAAAATCAAATAAACTTTTAACAGTAACTACGGAAGCAATGGACCGAGCATTTAAGCCTTTAAGTAGAGAAAATAATGTAATATCCAGGAAAGTTTCTGAAATGGGAGCAGATAAATTTGTCAATGAAAATCTGAAGTATAAAGGTATACACTTGAGAGTGCAAGAAATTAGCAAGAAATTGCTTAATACTTCAGCAAACGATAATTGGTCCCGGGTGATGCAGTTTGGTAATCGCAAGAATACTGTGAATACAACATTATCTCCTTGCAGTTCCGCTAACAACCAAAGAATGAGCAAAGATACTTTATCAAAGCCAAAAGATACTGTAAGTGAAGATACTGAAGAGAATAATGCCATAAATGGCGTAAGTAGTTTGAAAAGTTCAGGCCGAAACAGCCTAAGTGGCAATACGGATGGTTCGACTGTACTTATGAGTAATATTTCTTACACACCAATTGTCTCATCAGGTGGCGCTGACAACACCACCAGTCATTCATTAACTAAAACGAATGTTAATAATAATCATGGCTTGCATTTTTTCGAAGCAACAACTTCTGAACTTAAAGTTATGCCGCTATCAAATTCTTGTATTAATCAATGTGAAGTCTCCGCTACGCAACATGACCAACACATTGATCCTGATCATAAAATGCATAGTAATAGATTAACACAGCGACGATTACAGTTGGGTTCAAAAGACATTGAATGTATGTCTACAAATAATATAACCGCTAAGAAGGCGTACGTGAATGAATCTGATGCGTCCAATGAAGCAATGCCATTACTATCACCAATACCAAATTTCCGAGAACAACTCGTTCGACATTTTGGTTCACCGAATCGTATAGAGAGTGGACAACTGAAACATAATTGTACTTTACAGAACGTTATACTGAGTCCACCGAAATTAACACCTGTAAAAGGAAGGAATTTATCGCAACAAATGGATTTAAATGGCGCAATGAATAATTCCGATGAATTGCTGGTACGAAGCAATGACTCACCTCTTGCATCTTCGATTCCAAATTTCCGGATTAAATTATATCAAAAAGGAACCTTACATGCTTCAAACAGTCCAAATATCCCCAAAAATGTAGAAGCTTCTTCCACCTTAACGCCCCAAATTTCTGCAGAATCAAGGAATATAATCGATTCGGTAGTGAATCTTGAATATGCAGAAACGGTTGACAAATGTGAACACAGTCATTTCAAAAGTTCTGGTCATCCGATAAAAAATGGAACAATCAGTACCGAAAAATTTAAGGAGAAACTTAAATCTAAACGAATAACTACACAACAACAAAACGGAACTAATGCCATTAAGAAATGTACCAAAAACATCAAATTCCTTTACGTGGGACGTGTTAATTCCGGCATGTTAGAAGCACAAATAAGACCTTTCAATGACGTTACATTCCAGAATGAAATAATTACCCACAACCGTTATGTACAAACATCTCTAGCAATGCCAGATTTTAATATTATTGAAGAGCAGAAACTAATAATTGAAAAGCAAAGATTAACTATAGAAGAACAAAGATTAATTATAGCAAAACAGGAAGTGACAATTAAAAAGCAGGAAATGATTATCGATGAACAGAAATTAACTATCAAAGAGCAGGAGCCAACTATCGTTAAACGAGATTTTTCTGAAAGAAATGCAGAGTTTTCCAATAAGTCTGTAAATAGCATAAGTCAAATTCCTTTACAAGCATCATCAGTATTGCTTAAGGTCAGAACTACTACGAATGAAACATTTGAGCAAAATGACGAACAAAAACAAAATTTTACTGCTAGGATGTCGACGAATATAAAATTAAGTAATGTCGGTCTTCAAAGTCAATCCATTTTGAATAATTCAGATAGTGAAAATCAACGTGACAATAAATATATTGAACAAAAAATGAATGTCCTGGAAACGAAAAATATTTCGAAAAATGGGAGCACTTCCAATTTTATTAACAGTCAAAAACGACAAAGCTGCAGTACGGGTATGTGCTACGATTCTGAAAAAAAAATAAGAAAAGAACCGAGAGTGAAAGAAACTCTTGAGAAAAATACTAAAGTTAAGCATAGCGATTTAAGTTGTGATTCATCGAGAACTAAACAATCAGCGGAAGAGCGCAGCCCAGGCGCTGTCATTCAGACGAGAAATATTCCTAATAGTAAGCTGAGTTACAAAACCGATTGTGAGACCAGCGTGAAAGAGACCATATCCCAGGAATCAATACTTACTTATAAAAGAATAATAACACAGGACAGCCTTGATGTAGATTCCGATCCATTGGAAGTGTCTCTGCCATCAAAAAATTCCGGCGGCATTGAAACCTGTAGCAAATCTTACATCAGTTTGAAATCGGAAAAGACGTTAAAGAATAATTTTAGTGATGTCGTCACGGATCACAAGCAAAAATCACCAGTAGATCAAAAAAGATCAACGTCGAGTATAATACACGATGACACGACTGTAGACGTGATTATGAATGAATGGTGTAGTAGCAGCAAATTATCCGGATTGAACAATCAAGGAAACAGTAGTAACAACCGCAACACGGTGACTAATATTATATCGAGAAATATAAAAAAAATGGAAAGGTCAATCGACACGGCGTGGAAAAATACAAAGATATGCCAAGTGGGCTTAGTCAACGTTGATAGGTGTGACGACGGAGAGAGATCATTGTTAATCAACAAGAAAAACATTTCAACGTCGACCTTCACTGGTTTTGGCAAAAAGTTTACACCAAAAACAAACGGATCATGCGATGAAGTCAGAACAAGAAAACGAAAATTAAGCGAAACAGAAGATTGCGTTGACGCTAAAGATGGTAAGGAACGCTTCTACAACGATATTGTGACAAAAGTTCGACGAATTCAAAACGATTTTGTCATGCCGGAAAAGGATCTAAACCGATGTGAGGTCACACCCACGAAGAATATTATAGTTCTCGATTTAGCAAAATCGGGTGCTAAAAATGTTGAACAAGTCGCAGATAATGGCACGTTGCTGTCAAACAAAACTATAATCAATGTAATGTCTAATAAGGATCAAATTACGGATTATAAGTCCCATGGCAAAATTGATACTCAAGATAGAATGGCGATGGAAGACAATTTCAACGAAGCAATGGCGAATGTGAATACTCAACTGTTGGCAGGCTCGGTTGAGGCAATTATTTATGACCGAACTATTGAAGGGGAACAGGAGCAATCAACGCCTCCTAAACCCAATTCGGCGGATGAAACTAATTTATTAAAATCATGCCAATCCAGCAACGCGTCAGTAGATTCTGAGAACACAATTCAACGTGACTCGTCAACGAGCAGCAAACTTGATCAAACGAAATTGCATGTTGATTCATCAATAAAAAATGCGTCCAAGAAGTTCAAGGAATTTTTTAATCTATCACAGTTCTCCAATAACGCGAACAAAGAAAATTGTAACGTCAATGTAACACAGGACAGAGTTTTGTCAACCATAGAACACAACTCGATATTTCAGGATGAAAGTAAACAACAGTATTTAGTGCCTCCCAGATTGAAATCAAGTGGAACGAAAGCATCACACACTTGTAATAAATTATTGAAAACAGTTGTACATGATAATGTTGTTTGTATGGAGGCAAATAGCAGCACAGCTTATCAATTTGAAGAGAAAAATAATAGGAATAAAAATGTGGCTGATGAGAAGACACCAGGTTCTCAATCAATGATATCGGCCACGATGGAGAAACAAGACACAGGAATTTACGATAAGTTGTTGCATGAACCTAATTATTGCGAACGTGGCTCGATGAATATCGCAGAAGAAATGATGCTTTTTAAGAGAACAGAAGATGAACTTTTTGGCAAAAACAAACCAAAAATTGTAAAGATACCTGCTGTGGAGGAAGTGAAATCGCAAAACGCTGCTATGAAGAAAAAATCAGTTTTGGAACATACAAATAATGCCAAAAATTGTTCTTCTCCGGATTCATGTAATGAGGTATAGTTATTACTTACTTTTATGATGACTAATAGTATAATAATGTCATTTATAATAGAAATTTTGAATCAACTTGACACATTTTTTAGGATTATGACATACCATACAGCGAGGATGACGTTGTTGAAAACACGCCTGAAAATAAATTAAAAGTGTGAGTCAGTTTTATTTTAATGCTTTGACTTTCTTTGAAAACGCTTTGTCTTTTTTTGTTATACAGTGTTCAAATATTGCCGGATTTGTTGAGTATAGAGGTATTCTAGACGAAAAGTAAATAATTAAACGTATTGTTTAAAACTTCATTGTAATTAAAAGAAAGTTAGTGTTTAAATGAGAAGTTCAGCTATCGGGACTAGGGAGGATTGAAAGGAGGGTGTTAAGTTAGGGTCGATTTCTGCCCATCGGAAGTAACTTTAATGGAACATAAATTTACATTATATAGGTTATCTAATATACAAAAACATTAATTACATCTTCGATAGCCCGTGGGAACATTTTGAAAACTGCTCCGATGTATAGATGAATGACTCGCTGTGATGCGTTCTCTGATAATATAACACTATCTTTGTTTCTTTTATTTTTTATTCACGATAACGAAAACTTTTACAAATGCAATTTATTATTCATATTTCAGACATAATTGAGAGTAAAAAAGTATCTCAGAAGAGATCGCGAAGTAGTTCTCATTTTAAGCTATCCGACTTATGTATGCAGATCCCTTCTGTGTTATTCGCGAAATTCATATACAAACCTCTGAAACATGAATAATGAATTGCACCTGTAACAGTTTTCGTTATCGTGAATAAAGAATAAAAGAAACGAAGATAGAGTTATATTATCAGAGAACGCATCTCAGCGAGTCATTCATCTATAAATCAGAGCAGTTTTCAAAATGTTCCCACGGGCTACCGAAGATATAATTAATGTTTTTGTATATTAGATAACCTCTATAACGTAAATTTATGTTCCACTAAAGTTACTTCCAATGGGCAGAAATCGATCCTAACTTAATACCCTCCTTTCTCAAATTGGCTCGTGTTTCATTGCTTGTAACTAGGCTACGAACGAATATAAATGTTTTCTTTTTTGAGGGTATCTATTATAACATTATAAAATAAGAAAATCCATCAAAAGCTGTTCCTAGTTTAATAATATTAGTGTTCTAACGTAGTGAGGCAAATTATGTAAAATTCGGTTTTACCACGATTTCAGCAGAACGAATGAAGATTTTGGGAATTTCCAGAGGTATTTTTTTTTTGTTAGAACTCCCTCTATTGATTATACCTGAAAAAATTGAAAATCAGGAAAAAATTAACAAAATGGCATCCAAAAAACTAAAAATGTGGAAAAATTTGAGTTATTTATTATAAAATTGTAAACACATTTATTAAAATCTGATTTTAGGTATAATTATTGCGTCACGGTGTTTTACGACTCCTGTTAACATTTCAAATTGATATCATTAACGGTTCTCGAGATATCGTGGTAAAACCGGATTTTACATAATTTGCCTCACTACGTTAGAACACTAATATTATTAAACTAGGAACAGCTTTTGATGGATTTTCTTATTTTATAATGTTATAATAGATACCCTCAAAAAAGAAAACATTTATATTCGTTCGTAGCCTTGTTACAAGCAATCAAACGTGAGCCAATTTTTGAAATTTCAATCCTCCCTAGTCCCCTTAAGGAATTTGGAGCGCGTTATGGGTTAAACTCCGAGTTAGCTAGTGCATGTACATTATCTGGTACAATGCGATTATACCCCTTTCATTGAACTTCCCCGCAGCAACATGTAAGGTAGTTAAAATGAATGAAGCGAAAGGGGAAGGTTATGTAGCGCCACATAACATATGCTATAGTTAATTCAGAGTCTACTCGAGACTAGTCAAATTGTTACTTAGATCCAATTTTTATAATAGAAGTTGGACAACTATAGTTAAGTTGTTATTATCTTCAACAGAAAATCCTTTTTCAGATATGCTACACAATGTTTTACTTTTTCATTATATGGGGTTATTCAGACCGAATGCGTTAACTAATAGCCTGTCTATTAGATTTTTATGGTAGAAGCAATTTCAGTGGTGTATTTGCACTGACTAATTTTGTATAAATATTTTAACTTGAATAAAATTAAAGCACTCTATAACAGTTACCAACCTTACTTACATGAATCTATATGTATATTATATACATTTTGAAACACAGGTTTTGAGATAATGCAAAATTACATTATATGGTTCGTCGTATTATAAAACTACTCTAAAAGCTTTTATAATAATTTACATGAAGAATTTAAAAGCGATTTTGAACGTCGAAAAGACCTATAGACTTGACAGCATCGCTTTTTATATTAGTTTGGTAGTTCTGCTACTAGCAAAGTGATTTGAGTAGTGCGCCTAGGAATTATATCATTAACTATCTTTTTGAGGTGACGATTAAAAAAATGCTTTGAAAGCATTATTCTGTGGAGTGTAGTGAAGTGGTGGTGGAGATTGGTGACAATTTTATTAGGTATTATAATAAGATCTGTAATAAAAGTTTGAAGTTGGTATACTGACAGCAAACCCCTCTGTAGCATACTATAGCAGACCGGTAAAAATCGTTCAAATTAAAATTTTCAATAAGAAAAAAAAAACATATCTTAAGGTAATGACTTCAGGACTTTTTTTTTAATAGGACTTCAGGAAAGTATGTTCTGGATTTGAAATATTTTTTTCAACGTTTATCGTTGATAGAAATGCTTTTAAATCCAAACTCAATACTCTAGGTCGTGCGTTTCTCATAAGATACAATGTGTAGAGCTCGTGTTTCAAACTCTGGCTTTACTTAACTAGATATTCAATTTGCCTTATTTTTTTCTATACCACGTAAGAGACTTTGTACGCTAATATGCTTTAAACTTAACGAATAATCTTTGATTTGAGACAACGCTCCAACTTCCTTAACGTTTGCTAATGGGAGTAACCCGAAGACGAAGATAGTAGGCACCTGTCGATATTTGTTCTCTTGCTTCTGATCTTCGTTCGGGGGCTACGTAAAGAGCGAAGCAAGCTTAATATGCCTATTGAATATTATGCGATCAGTACAGTGGTTCCGAGACTGACAGCGAAACACTGAATGAAAACGGCAAAATCTTATAGACATATGACTCGAGATATACAAGCTTCGCTGTGACATTATACGAAGGTTTAAAAATGCATTCCAACAACTCATATAGCATCTTTACTTATCGATCCGTGTTAAATTGCATAGGTGACTAAAAGAATACGGGTGGGATTTTTAAATAATTAAATATTTTCAGCACTGCACTATTAACTTTTCCAGAGTGCTTTGGAGATAAAAGAATTGTGTAAGATAGGATTTCATGTGGATTGACAGAATTTGATAAAGACTATACGTTAAATAAAACAAAGGTCACTGCTGTTACCTACTTTTATGTCATTAATACCGCCATACTCCTTGAGTTCGACAAATTTGGGACTATTGAAATATTTTGTTAATGATTACGAATTTCAACAAATAAGATACTACTAAAAGCGTTCATCAATATTTACGAAATAAGCAGAACGTTAATTATGTTTATTGCATTTTCAGAAGTCCACACGCTTCGAATACAAAATCTCGAGAAAGCTGGATGTCACTGAATTTGACACCAATTCCAAAAATAATGGAAAAGCCATCGATAGCAACTCCAAGTATGAACTGTGTAAAAGAACAACAGCCAGTAGCATCATATAGTAATACAGTCTCAGCTTATGGTTCAAAGGTGTTGGAGACACCGAGTCGTAACAGCAAATTATTCATGCTATATGAAAGTACACCAAAAATCTCGCACACAGCCAGAAATAGTTGGGTAGTACCCGAAGCCCGTCTTAGAGAGCGGAAGTCTCAATTGAACCTAAGTACAACAGTGACGTCAGTGTGTGCGAAATCACAAATGTGCAAGTCAAAGTCTAAATTATGTTTCTTATGCACCACCTTGTCGGCCGAACAGGTTAAAAATGTGCAACGTTTTGCTAAACAAGTGAATGCTGAATTTACTACTGTTTTTCGTCCAGAAGTGACGCATGTTATTGTTGTAACAGATTCGGAAAATAATTCGGTTCCCAGGACGTTGAAATATCTACAAGCTATTGCCCATAGGAAATGGGTAGTCTCATATTCGTGGGTCTTGGATTCCCTGAAACAGGGAATTTTACTGGACGAAGAGAAGTATGAACCTATGGATGTATTTTCTAGCGAGCCGGCCTCGAGAAAATCGCGATTGCACCAGGGTGCTCTTTTTGAAGGGTTTGCATTCTTGTGTATTGGACCATTTAAGGGTGCTACTGTTGAAAATTACGAGGTAAGATCAATCATTAGACACTATATTGTTCTCGTTAATTCTTTACTAGTTTTGTGCAACCACGTAAAGTTTACAATAGTCCAAACCACAGAACAATATTGTTTATCAATGATGGATAGTAGAAACCTGGATATATTGATACATTGGAATAGAATCTACATATGTTCACGTTCTCACATTAATAATATAAATATCGATACCTACGGATAGTTTGATTAGCAGTTGTTTGATTATACATTTTGCATTGTTTTACTCTTTAAATATTTTTGATTCAATTGCTATTTAGATATGGATTAGGTCAGATATTGATTCAAGCTCTTACTACTCCTATACGGATAAAGTTTTGTACGAATCATTCCTTAAAAAATGTTGGAACAATAATATCAAGAGACTCGGTCGAGTCTCACGCCAAGTACAGGCAACCGGCTGTACAGGGCATGGGCCGCCGAGTCTCTTTATCCGAGTCAACTCTTGTACCTGTGTTTGGAATCAAATATCTTATGTAACTGTAATGTATGAGAAAAAGTTATTGACACATTCATTATAGGAATCGAGGGTTCTGAATTGATTGCCACCAAAGTCTAAGA
>JARQST010000407.1:81921-91954 GCA_030142225.1 Pachycephus smyrnensis | reverse complement strand
CATATGCGAGATAGCCGCTTCCAAGGGCTGCTATGTGATAGAAACCAGACCCCACTGATTGGCCTTTTTGATATTCAGTTATCGACCGCGGATGTGGAACCTGATTTCTCACGCGGACGTAACAGCTGCATCAAATGTTTTTCTTCTTTCTAAAGCATCCTCTTCCTCTATAGCACCAGGGTGAAGACTACCATCAGTGGAAGGGCGAAGAGTCCTCATAAAAGGAAAAATCTCATCCACTATATCTTTTGGCCTTATAACACAACAAACAGGAATACAGGATGTCAAGAATCTTTAGTTGTTCATAAAGTTCAAGAATGTTTTAATTTTTTTTCTTCTGATCATGATTGACAAGAGAATACAAATATTTGTTGCATAAGGTCTCAGGCTGAATGAGAAAAAAAAAGAAAATCATATGTACATACTAAGATTGTTGAATCAGTGATTTATCAATTACAAAACGATACTTTGTCGATAGAAAACCAATTAAAAATCTTCCACTATATTACCAAATTCTATAAACAGAATTAAATTCATACAGATATACACAATTTATCACAATTCTCCTCGTTTTTGAATTTTCCATAAAATGCAAATGTGTATACAATTTTCAATGAATTTACAAATATATATATAATTACATTACAGACGATTCTAGAACAAAAAAGAAGAAGAAACAAGGAGAGTGGTGATGAAATTTACTACTGCGATGAGTGACATGATAAAATTTGCTACTGCGATGAGTACCCGCAGATGTCATTTGCTGTACCTATGATTTTTTTTTACCTTCAGGATAAGAGGCTTTGCTTCATTAAGGGGGTATTCTGGTCTAGAATTTTGAAAAAATCAATTTTTTTTTTGCATATTCTTAAAGTTTAGACCTTTGAGAATGCATCCTCAAGAGAAAGTTAAAAATTTCAATAATTTACGGAGTTGTAGCTATTTTAGTGACACAGTAACTAAGCTCGTCACGCCGGAACAAAAACTTTAAACGCGTTTTTCTCAAAACTACTTTTTTCAACATGGTTGACATGATATCTCAAGTTCTATTTAACCGATTTACTTCAAATTTACCAACCTTCAATGTATAACTTTCTATCGCCCCTACCACTTTTGTATCAAAATTACTTTATTTACTATTTTAAAACATCAGAAATTATGAAAAAAAGGAGTCGAAAAATGCCTTTTTTTCAGACAGCCGCCATTTTGCGAAAAAATTTTTTTCCGACTTCTCTTAGGTAGGGGCTATAACGACATTCTTACTAATTATGAATCTTTTTTTAAATTTTGTTTCTGATGACCAGAAGAGTTGCAATCGTGTCAACCAGCAGACCCCCTTTTATTTTACCCCCAACTTTTACCAGCTTATAATTTCTTTCATTTTCATTTTTTTAAAATTTGTTTGCATATTTTCAACACATCAATAAATATGTTGTTGAAAAATAAATGGTAAAAATATTTTTTGTTATTTTTTTATCGAGCTCGACAAAACGCCCAAAATTTATGCCTCTAGACCAGAATACGCCCTTAAGGGAATATAGAAAACTTACAATTCTTGACATAATTGTTCAATATTCTCTGTAACTAATTGTCTTTCTTCCTCGGCAGCTTTCCTACATGAATCTTTCGCAGCAGCTTCCAAGGCAGGGCCAATTTCTCATTCATATCTCTTGTATATATTAGAACTAATCGAAGGAACGATCAAGCATGCCAATAATTTGTTTAAAGCAGTTTCCCCAATGCCAGAATGAACAGCACCTAAAAAATACATTTTTTCGTTATTCTTAGGTTATAGTCAACATGCTTCAGATTATTTCACTATATTTCATAATTGTGAAAAGTAAGATTTATTATACTTACTCAATACAGCTTTGGTATTTACATCAGTATGCTTACTATTATCACTGGTGACATGTGTTTTGCCTGTGCGAACTTGGATTACTGCAGAGCACTCATCGCACACAATATGCAAAATGGAATTTAAACCCATTCGTGTCTCCTCCACTGTTTTTCTCAAGAAAATATCTTTTTTACATCGAATACACTTCAAATGCTCGGCAATATAATCCATGTCGACAATACGTCTCCCTTCAAATACAAATTTTTGTGGTTGATCTGTGAGGTTATGTCAGACTCCTTGACGTTTTGCTGAATTTGTTTCACACATAACCGTAACAGCTTTCAGCTGATAATCACGGGTTTTTTCTTCATGAATCGGCCTTTATACCGTACTCGATCTGACATTTCCTTTCGCTTTCAATAAAAAATTAGTATCAAACACTACGTATCGATTAGTGTTCTGAATTTACCGGTAAAAATCGTTCATAACCATTTTTACCGGTAATGTAACCGGTAAAACAACCGGTCATTTGAGTAACAACAGTGCTACCAATGCCCGCGAATTTCAATTTGAATTTGACAGAAGTTCAATGTTATTGCGCATAGCTTCTTCAACGTCATATTTCTTCAATTAAAAAGATTCCACATGATTCCTAAACATTCATTAATAACAATTAAGCAATTCTTTATTTGGTATCGGAAATGAACGGATTGCGATAAACGTACAATATGTAGATAAATATATTTATTATAAGCAATTATGAATACGTTTATTTATTATTATAAAATAAATGTTTGGTAAGGTAACTTTTCATAACTTTTTAATAGGAACTTATTTTTTTTATTAATAGTATTAAAACTCTATATAGAGTATAACTTTTTCGTCGCTTATTATAAATTAATACCATAAAATATAAGTATAGGAATTTAAGAACGATATCGACTCTATATAAACTAAAAAATCACATTTGATATCACATAACATACGAGTAACAATTAAAAATAAAATGTATAATGAGTATTTGATCCTGTAACCTATAAATTTGTGGTCTATGAAGATCACTGTGCAGCGTCCACAATATTTTATCTGTCATCATTGAAAAGTTGATTCTATTCATTACCGTTTAGAATATCAAAATCGAGCCACTCCTCTTTCATAAAGTCTTCATCTTCAGATTCGGGAAAGTCGGGAGGACCGACGGTGGATTCGTTTCCGTTATTATCTTTGCTGCAAGCTTCTTGTTGATGTTCTTTCTCGCCTTTGTCATCCCGCTTCTTATTAAGCAAGTTAAGTTTGTATTTGACAGCGACTAGTCTTTTTGTACGATGTTGACTGAGTCGATTTCGCTTCATTGTTTTCACGGTGGAAAATGCACTCCAATTCCTTTCACAGGCAGCAGAAGTTGACGGCAAATTCAAAACGATCAGTGCTAATTTTGTCAGCTCCCGTCTCGCGCAGTACCCTTTCCACCAAGCTACTGGAGGCATGCTTTTGGCAGCTTCCCAAATAAATTTGTTTGCCGTGAAAGAGGAAATGGAATATGCATATAGTTTAAGTACTAACGAGCTAATAAATGGAAACTTTGCTTCAGAATTAGCTGAATAAAATTTACTAAGATCTACAAAAACTTTGTCGCAGTCCAGATGCATCAGCTTCGCTTGAACGGCAATCATGTCTAATGCTATCTGTTCCTCAGTTTCGGATAATTGGGAATTGTCGAGCTTTGGATTCAATAGATGAGCCACCAATTGAATTGGATGAAACAGAAATTCTTTGCGTCCATTGTACAAGTCTCTTAAGGCCTCTTCATCTGCTGCCGACAGGAAAAACAGATTCGACTCGAGTGCGACAAATAGCTGTTTGATGCTGACAGCAAAGTAGGACAAATTGGGACAATCTCCTTCGATAGTTTTGATTAACGAGCTTGGCGGTTCGATCGAATCGTGAAATTTATCTAGTGTCGGCCAGAAATAATCATCGTCTAGAAGATTCCTCCTCATCGCTACAGTGATTTTTGATGAAACTTCTCTCTGCAACACCGCCATTTGAAGGTAATCTTTCGTGCGTAGAAGGCTGTTTATTGCCGCGCAATGTGATCCCCAGCGAGTCTCGACGGGCTGCAATACGCCATTTCTTGTCCACCATTCTCGAGTTGAATCTTCTTCAGGACTTGTTTCGCTAATTGTGTGTTTCGAAAGAATTTGATAATGTCCTTTACCTCGTGGACCTGTTTCTGAATTTTCGGCAGAGAAATAATATCCTTGATGAGAAGATTGATTCCGTGGGCCAGACAACCGTAGACTATCAGATGTGGGAACCTCTCCTTCAACATCTTCCATGCTAACTTCATATTTGCCGCGGTGTCCGTTACTACCGCATGCACTTTGTCACTACCGATTTGGGTAATGGCCTGACCCAGAATGTGAGCGATATGTTGTCCTGCAAGAGCTTGTTCCGTTGACTCTATAGCGGAGAAAAACACTGGTTCCGGTATGGCTACGAGGATGTTGATCAAAGCGTTGCCATTGATGTCCGTCTAGCCATCCGACATAACAGTTAACGAATCAGCTTTATGTATCTTCTCGCTAATCTTTGCCTTAACAGACTTGTATTCGGCATCAAGCAGCGTGTTTGATAATTGAAACCTCGTTGGCGGTGACCATACGGGTCTTAGAATCTTGAAAAAATCTTGCCAGTACTCGCTTTCGGTGATCGATAAAGGCATTGAGCTCGCATATACAGCTCGTGCGAAGGCAGTATTTACTTCATTTTTCATTTGAATGGGCATTGTGTCGACAAACCATTTCATACTTGTTTCACGATTGTGAGTCGCCACAGAGATAGATCTTGACTTTGGCACGTCATGCTTCACAGTCAATCGCTACAATAAAATCATGCAAATAAATATTGAAACAAAGATTCTACACTGCAAGTTTATGAGTGAAAGTAAAATAACCATATCTCAATATACCTGAATCTGTTGCTGCGAACTTGCAGATGACTCTTCAACTGTGTCCAGCGCCTCTAGATCATCAACTGGCGCTGTGTTAAATATCAGTTTTACATTTTGGGGACACTTCGTGCATTTTTCGACTAGGTCTTTTATCATTCTAGTTGCGTTCGAAACATAATTCTGGCCGCAAAACTTGCATGTCGCAGCTTTGTATTTCGATCCCTCGATGTCATCTGACACTGGGACTTTATTAAAGAATGTCCAAACGAGACCCTCGTGTTTGGGCATGACGAACTTGGCACTAAAGAAGTTTAGACATAAACAAAGGAAAACGAACCAACGACTATTAATTTGTCTAACCTCAGTTACTCGAAATAGAAATGTTATGAATAAGAATGTATGGATTTGTCACTTGTACATACCTCTTCTCGCAGAGAGTTCAAAAAAAATCTTTTCACTTTCAACTTTCAGCTCGATGGAATGTAGCGGGAACCGAGAAAGAATGATGCGAATTGCAAATGATGCAATTTTCATTTTTCACCCGGTTCAGTAGTGCCAACCAACCACAGTATCAATTACCGATGGTGGCGCTAGTAAAATATCGTTAGTAGCCGTGGTTATTTAACCAGTTATTTACCAGGATATTTATCCGGTTATTCAAACACTCACATCACTACTATCCATAGACAGCTAACAGAAGGGAATTGCGCTGTTGCCACGATTATAGCGACGCACTCTGTATGTGTAGAAGACCTGTTCATGCATGAGGTGTTTCTGTGTGAGGAGATGCGGCTGTACAAGATCCGTCAAAAGTGTTGATGCGATAGCATTATATAAGGGTTGGGTTTTACTATATGCTGCAGTTGCAACTTTTGGTTCGTACGTGTACCGATAGAACTACCTTAAGTACTAAATCGTGAATTTGCACATAACAGGAATATCTTGAACTAATTTAGACATTTGAATTACGAGAAAAGAAGTTCTATATGAAAATTAATGTATTCGTGTGTAAGGGGTAGTTTACCCCCTTAAACTCGTCTTCCTGTAAATACGAAAAAACACGTCGACTATGATTTTATTTTTATTTTTAAATGGTACATGTTTCATTTAATTCGATTGGTAAATTTTTTATATAGGGTTAAAAACAGAAAAATCAAGGGGTGGTTTACCCCCGCAAGAGACTTTTTTTTTAATTCAACACGGACTTTTGCGTTGCTTCTCATGAGAAATATTTTAATTTTTGTTTCATTGAAATCGGTCGACTCCTTCCATGTGAAACTGCATTATCACCCTTCAACATGCCCATCTTCGGAGGGTGATTTCACCCCTTAAAACCGTTTTTAGGCAGATAAAAAAATACGTGTCTTTTAGTTTTTCAAGCTCTACAACATAGTTGAGTTTCCTCAAAATCGGAGGGGGACACCAGAGTGATGTATATGTACTTGTCAGTGTACCGGCGCTTGTCTGCTGAAGCGCTCTCGCCAGACGGTGCCAATTGATCCCAAATCTTCCCGATTCCGAAGAGTCTAGTAGAGACGGCCAGGCTCCTCTTTGCGCTTGGCCCCCTCGCCTTGGCTTTTGGTGCCCGCTTTCCATCGTCGATTTCTCTGCTCTTTCACTTTCTCTTTAATTTTAGAAGGAATATTAAGGAAGGTCACCTTACCCCAAGATCTACGGTACCCCGATCTCCTTTATTTAGAACTTGGTTTCTCGTGTAAAATTCAATCCTATTATTTAACCCTCTTCAACTGTCGGGGAAAAATATGCTTTTGTGCAAAAAATGAATTCAATGAAGGAGTTATTGTATTCACATGACAGTTACCCGTCGAATGTTTTTCGTGGTCACCGAATTCAAATCTGAGATCTAAATTTTCAAATTCAAAAAGGCGGCTAAAAATGTTAAAAATTATAAGATTTGCATAAAAATGATCATTTACGAGTTTTTTGGTTCGTGAATTTAAATCCGAAGTCCAAATTTTTGTATTCAAAATGGCGCATCCAATATCGAGGCGTAAATGTATACAAATATTGGATTTGTATGAAAACTATCATTTTTGGGTTGCTGAATCCAAATGAGGTCGCAATTTTTGAATTCAAAAGAGTGTTCATAAATGTTGAAAAATTATTGGGTTTGTATGATAATTATAATTTTTTGATTTTTTTGAGTCGTTGAATGCAAATCGAAGGTCACAATTTGTATATTTGACATGTAGCATGTAACATTGCAAATAGAATATTAATAACTGTAGGTGGTTTTAAGCATTCGATGAGTAAGGATAATAATAAAATCAACACAATATTTGCATTAGAATACTCTTAATGATGTATAACAGAATTGACCAGTGAAGACTTCAAACTCTGAAGGTTGCACTAAAAGACTTGGAATAGACTCTGAGTATGGATTTCTACTCTGGACTTGAAATTTGAACTTCGACTTTGAATCTTGCCCTGGATAAAGGATTGCTGTATCTTCAGACTCATTTCTACGACTTCTGATTCGCGACTGACTTTTTGGCTAGGCGAAATCTAGCTTGATTTTCTCTCTTTCTTGCATATCTTTTGTCACCTATTCAGAGATTGAAGGAGTGAAATGTTTATTCTACGTGGCTCCTTTGGCCTTAGCAACAGAAATAATCTGTCATCAACAAAGGATTGTTAGTAGAATTTTGCGCCACAGGACAGATTAATGAGCATAGATGTCGGTGGAATAAAGCTATAGTATTAGCTACTGCTATGGGTTACTTATGCGGACGTAACACTAATGATTTAACGCATATGATTGATTAGCTGGAGCGGAATAAATCAGTTTGGAATGAGCTTAGCTAAGGTCGGACTTAGAATTTAACGGTAACACAGGTTAGAATATTACTCTAATCTATACATTTGAATAAATATTTTATTTGCGAATTGACTATTTCATGCTTCGTCATTTAGCGAAAGTACTATTGACGACATCATTTGTGACTCGGACAGGATTTCGGTAGGGCTCATTAGTTAGTGGTGGAACCAATGGGGCATATCCAATTCGTAATATTGATACGCCGGTGTGAAAACTGGCTAAGCCACGACCATAGACCACAAATAGAGGAGACACGCTCGCGTTCAGTTAGAACATTTCCTGACATTGGGTATGTCCTATCAAATTTCTGCATGCTCGTGACTAACATTAAAACTAAAAAACCGCTTATGAATTGGGAACTGGCCCATCTTAGTATTACATTACATTTCAATCGGAGTTCTAGTCAATTGTGCACTCTGAATTTAGAAACTTGAGTTTTACGTCCGTGATATCACCCCATTAAGGCCCTACTAGAACTTTACAATTGAGGCCGCAACGCTTAAGTTTAAGACGGTACTTTACTAATACTAGGGAATCTTCGACACATTTCTACAAGGGTTGAAACTATTTACATCATGTGTAGCGCGAGTGTATTCTCAAAGTTATGTTAATATTGTGGACATAGTCACCTTAAAAATCTTGATTTTGTAATTACGCTTATAATTTAAGGCAACAGTTGATTGCCTTATAGATATTCGACGCGATGTATTTAAGAATTATGTAGCATCGCTTGTAGTTTGAAAAATTAACAGGTTCATTGAGGTTAATGAAAGGCCTGAAATTGAATGCCTTTTCTTGATGACAATTTAAGGGATCAAAAATATGCTACTGTCACGTCGCATGCAATACAATTCTATGACTTGATGCCTTGGCATTCAAGTTGAACAGAATTGGAAATTTAATTTGTATGTACAATGTCTATGCGTTTTCCATTGGCACTATGCATATAAGTCAAAACCATATTCTTCACGTATTGCGTTTAATTTAGGATAAAGTTTAGAAACACGATCTTTCATGCTTTTAAAGCACTGTTTAAAAAAAATTCAGGTCTTCCGTACGACTCAGAAAATACATAGCTTTCACAAAAAACAACTGCATTTCAGAAATTGAAAACAACAAACATGGGATTTTCTTAACGTTTAAATGTTTTTATGAGCAACAGTTGAAAGCGAATTACAAAAATTTGATAGATTTGTTGTAATATATTTTCATGATTTTTTTCGATTTTCAACCGTCTGGTTATAGCTGCGTGTAATTGAGCAGACTTAATCAATACGAGATTTATCCATTAGATATCTAATAAAAAAAGTAGTTCATTTATAACAATAAAATGATGTAATATGACAGCAACTTCATCTTAAAATCACAGGAATAATGCACAAGTTCAATAATTGAAAAATTATGTTTTTATTTTTTTAGGGCATATACGTGACTGAATTACACGAAGGGTCTCCGGCAGCGAAGAGTGGCTTAAGAATGCACGACAAGATACTACAATGCAATGGTTACGATTTTACAATGGTTACGCACAAGAAAGCTGTAGGCTACATTAGAAAGCACCCTGTGCTTAATTTACTTGTAGCACGTAAAGGTGTAACCAGCACATGAAAGAGAAATGTCGGCAACCACTTAACAAAACTTTAATTAGGACCCTTACACGTAACTACATCTTTGGACGTAGATACATTTGCAAGTATAAATTTAAGCAGTCAACTAACACTTTAAAAAGTTAAATTTGGTTGTCATCTCTGTATATATAAAACTATTCTTGAAATTTTTGTTACAAAAAGTATTACTAATTCTTGTAAGGTTTGGATTTTATAGTTTTTCTTTGTGTCATGTTCTTTGCGTATTATTTCGCATGTCGAAAGTATAATGAAGAATCTTAAGTCTGATTTTAATAAGCCAATAAGAGACGGTAATGTCAGGTTTAAGTACATACATAAATATATATTTTTACTTTGTGATGGTAAAAGATGATTTTAGTATTAGTATTCTTATAATTAAAAAAAACCAATAGAATTAAGTAGTATGATGAAATAATCTATAGAAAAACTAAAACACCCTACCTCTACATTACATCCTCTCCAAATTTGATTCCAAATATATAGCTTACTTTATAAGATGTAGCAGAATAAAACTTATGTAATGTAATTTAAACACATGATTAATTATATAAGTTGTATCATTATTATACAGATTGTTGCAAATTTAATTCGAATAACTTTTTCATTATTAATAAAATAAATTGCGAATGTACAATAACATTTTTTAGCAAGCTTTGTTGTATGTTTTTAATAATGATAGAATTTATTATTTATTACTAGTGTTACGAACGCTGGATCTGTAAGATCAAGCGGTGAGTAGAATAAAGGGATGGTTCGTTGGTTCGGTCTACTGA
>JARQST010000407.1:49642-60909 GCA_030142225.1 Pachycephus smyrnensis | reverse complement strand
GAAATACGCATAGTCGTCTTTCTCATTTCTTTACCTGGGCTGCGTAAGGTCAACACCTAAAAAGAAACTATTATAAAAGGCAGCGATCGACTGCTCCCTACGCAGTTCGTCGTTGAAATGGAATTCATCGTGGACATACAGGGATTCAAGAAACCCTCGAACGAATTTGTGTAAGGAGTTGTCGGTCGTTGGAATCTGCAATGATTTCTCCGAACCTGCAACGTTCCTGTTTCAACCACCTTGTCCGTGGAAGCGCTTACCTGCCAAGTACAAGAGCATCAATTCGTGGTTGGAACGCAATTTTCACGGAATATCCTGGAACTCGGGTGACATACCCTACGATCGCGCTGAAAACATTATTCGAGATCTGTTGTCACGTGCCTGTATAATTTACATGAAGGGATTGGAGAAGAGGATTTGGTTGGAAGATCTCCTGGGACTGGGACGATCTCATCGATCTAGGAACTATTGCGGACTGCCCGTCGCTGCAAAAGTTGCGGAAGAATTCGATTACCCGATGCGCGCATCACCAATCCCCCCGTTTCCAATGTTCGATCGAAAATGTTAAATCTTTAAGAAACTGGTTGATGGAATGTAGGTTGTATGATGATGATAATGATAAGGATTGTGAATAAAAAACCAAAGAAATAATCAGTGGTATATATTTATTTAATAGCTATACATAGTATAAACGTTTACAAATAAAGAAATTCAATCTGATTATACTGTCCGCCGAGGTACCTCATGGAAAGTCGGTTCTCGTCGGCAGCGCACCACATGTTTTCAAACAAGTCGTTGTCGTCCTTCAGAACTTTTGACATTCTTGCTGGTAGAAACGTTGAGAAACTGTTCTCGGTATCAATGATTACCCTTATTCCATATTTCGTTTGAATTTTTCGTATGCTGGTAATCTTGTATTCCTTCTCAGTTTCCAGATCCGACAATTTGTTCGTTGGAAGGAATCCGTCTAAGCGACCGACTTTATTAATTGTTGAGAAATCCATTTTTCACTGCAGATGAAATTTTTTTAGATTTCGTACAAGATTGTTATAATCACTTTTAGCTTCGATCAATTGTTTCACTTCCGTAAGATTCTTTAAGAATAACTGTATGCGGACTCTAAGCTCACGTTATTTTCTCTTACTTTGCATCGGCCGAATTATGTCTGTAGACTAACGAGGATACGTTCTGATCTCCCTTTTATAGGAAACTTTCCCTTGTTCCAAGGGTGCCGACATTCGCACAAAGAGTCACCTATCTCCTCCTTCGAGTAACACGACGTCGACGACAACGACCGGACAAGGATGCCGCGGAAGTTTCCCGAAAGCGCAGCGGCAGGTGGATCGAGCGTGCTTTCGGAAATGCGCAGAGGCTCTTCGCTTATCTCGTCCTTCGACGAGTAACATGACGCCGACAATAATAACAAAGGCGTCGTAAACAATCGTCAAGGTTGAAGAATCAGGAATGTGGAGTGGGCCGTCGTCTCGACGCGCTACCGTTCGTGGAATCTGCATGCGATTGGAGCGGAAGGAGGAGGCTTCCGGAAGCTTCTCCGTGGAACGAGGAAGCTTTCGACGTCTCGACGCGCGCGCGCACGGCCAACGTCCGAGAGCTGCCTCGACCTGCATGGGGGGTGGGGAGAGACGGCCGTCGGCCGTTCCAACGGCTTCTCCGGGAGGCTGACAGGCAAAGGGGGCCGCTGCCTCGAAACGTCGCGCGAGACGGACGCCCGGCAGCGTGCTGCTTTCTTCGGGGGGCTCACGGGCGGTTGAGGGGCAAGGGGGGCCGCTGCCTCGAAACGTCGCGCGAGACGGACGCCGGCTCCGCCAGCGGTCCTCCGCGACTCGGCTCGGACGCGAACCGTCGAAGGTTCCGGGAGGTTCTAGAATGTTCTAGAAGGTTCTAGAAGCTTCTCGATCGCGCGCGATTCCTAGAATCGAGCATAAATTCATGGAATCCGGCGCAGAATTCCTAGAATCCCACCCCAAATTCCTGGAATCGGGGGGTCTCGATGACGTCATCTCCGAAAATCGTAGGGCTAACGTTGGCAACTTAGCACGGACACGAACCTTCGAAGGGTCTCGAAGTGTCGGTAAATGTCGGTGCAGGAATCTGTATCTAGAACACCCACAGCTATACTACTAATAGTTATTGTAAAGATAGTTAGTCAAAAGTTCTTTTTCTTTTTTTTGTAAACGCAAATATGCGTAATTAGTAAGTATTAAATCGAATTAAATTGAATTTTTAATTGAACGTCTTCTTGTGTAACGTATTTAGTTCTTGTCTTGAAGATCTCCGCCGCCTCCGCGAGCTGGGTTGTTCAGCATGCGTGTCGTTATTGTGTTTTGGGTATTGTATCGAATTGGTTCGCGAAGAGTCTGGCGCTCAACAAATCTTTGTGTAGCATTAGCTCCGGGTTGCCGAACGTAGGAGATTGTGCGCACGATCGGTGCCTCGCGCTCTCGTCGCGACTTGCCGAAGGTAACCATTTTCTAAATTGTTTTTTGTCATTATTTATTTCGACCGCATGAAACATATGGGAGTGTTTTATTTAACAATTGTGTTGTGTTCCTCAACTATTCGCCAATAATCCTTTTAGGGGTGCTTTTTCTAGCAAAACCAAACCTCTCTACCAAATTTCAGTCGAATTGGAGGTATCGGCTTTTCGAAACTTCAGCACTTGTCCCATTTCGGAGCTTCAGTACTTGCTTTATTTTCATTTTGGAAAAGGTACATATAACCTTTCTCAAACGATCCAATGCGCATTCGCTTTCGAACACTATCTGTGTCCAATAAATTATCTAAAATTTATCTGAAACATGCTATGTCCAATTCTAATATACCCAATCGGGCTTGTGTTTGATCTTTCAAATTTGTTCTATGTCCAACTTCACGGACTGGCATTAGATAGTCAAATTGCACACGGAACCGATCGGCCACAATAATATTGGACACAGAGCTGAGATGTCCAATATTATCGCGTGAAAACTTGTCTGTGTCCAACTTCAACGTGCCGCATCGGTTCTGTATCCAATCTTCCTGTGCGCCATCGGGGCTGTGTCTAATCTTGATATGTCGAATAATATGTGTCTAATAGAGCATGGGTGCAATCGGTTTGTATGCCAGTAGGCATCACTCATCGGTAGTACTACACATGTGTGTCGTTAGAGAATGAACACAAAACAGCAGCTGAACGATACATATACTTTGGCTACAATCTGAGTTCATGTTTTGAGGTTCGTTCAGTTCAAAGTGAGCTCAAATTGAACTCATTTTGCTATCTGCGAACTTTTTTTTCGAGACTAGTATGTCCGGTTACTGAAAAAGGTTATCGATTGAGCATTCATTTTCCGGGTTTGTGATATATTAGAAAGTAAATGAAGAGTACTTTTTTATGCTTGGTCCATAATTTCGCCATCTCATGCTGTGATAGTTATCGCCGCGTTGGAATCGCACCATTCAAAAATGGTATACGTTATAATCATAAAAGACAAGGAATGAAATTTATTGCCAAATTATTGGTTATTGTAATAAGAGAATAATAGAGGTTAATTATAGATTTCATTCCTCATTATACTTACATGCCATTTTTCATTAGATTGACGTTAAACAGTTATGTAGTACGCCCGTGGATTGCTGTTGGATGGTGTCGGGCTAACAAGAATCCCTGCTGGCGGCATAAGTGGCGCCGTCCACGAAGGCGGCAGAAGCGAATGTCAAGTATTGAAATAATTTTCGCGCCGTTTCCGACACTTTTCACGTGCGATATAGCACAGTGCTATAGTGATCAACAATGCTATTGTAATTCCCATTCCGATGCTGATCCAGATGATCTCTTCATTTATGCCGCTATGGCTGCGGCCTGCAAATATTTATAACAAATGTTTCGTATTACTTTAAAATCCGATCAAAATAATATTTGATTAAACAAAAAGTGAATCTGCGTTTAATATGAGGTATATGGAGATTTAAGATAAGTTAGATAGTTAGAAGATAATACATTTTAGGGTAAACAGTTTTGCCATGAGGGATGACCACTTCCATCATGCATCATATGCATTCGCCGTTGCAAAAAAAAATTAATTTCCCGTATGCGGAACTTTAAAACTAAAAATGCATTACATGTGCAAATGTTACTGCTTCATCTGTATGCTCATGATTTTTCTGTGAATTTCAACTCGATGCGTTATACGATTCACCCAGAATTTTGGAGACAGATATACGACATAAAGGTCGTGCTTAAAAAACGAAAGTAAAAAGTTTCGAAAGCAATAACAAATCTGGGTCTTAGGCACGACCGCATGGAACATGTGAGAGTGTCTTATGCATTCGTCATCCAAAAAAGGCGTGTGTGTGTGCGCGTACGTGCGCGTATGTCCACGAAAAATTTTGTAGAAAAAATTCCACACAAATGGCTAAACCAATCGGGTTGAAATTCATACGAAATATCAAGTTCCGGATATAGATGTGTTACGACCCGGCATGAGATAGAACGAACGAAATTATTTAATTTCTTTTGTTGGATTTTTGCCTCTTCAAAGTGTTGAAGCACATCTACTCGTGTTATGTCTGTTAGATGTGATAAAAAGTGTCTTACAACTGGGGACGTATATAATGGAAGAATGGGATGTTACTGATTATTACTTATGATGAGATGATCTAGAGAAGAGGGAAGAAGTAAGAATTTCAAAAATGAAAAGATATGAAAATATGGGAGAAAAGGGTTGTGTCTTTGGACCAGTGACTCGGATCTTCGTGAACCTCGGGGCGCCCTAAGGTGTGAGGAAATTCTGCGGTAAACAACTTCACAGATGATTCTTTAACGTGCACTATCTGAGTTTTTCGGCTTTCTGTGGGTTACCGAAATGCGAGGTGGAATTACCCAATCTTTAGGGTTGATCTATCGAGAGTTTCCTAGGATTTAACTTCGACACAACATTTGAATCGCCAATAAGTTTACTCCGGCACAAGACTAGGTTTTATTTAGGGGACCAATCTTCAGGGTGCAAAGATGCGATTTAGATGACTGAAGACAGAGTAGTTGTGAGTGGTACTTGCCTGGGGTTGTGTGTTTTATACTGATTGGTTCCTTTGATGATTTCATCTCGAGTTAGGAGTGAGGAAGTGATTATTGTATGTGCCACAACTTTTGCTATGGTGATTCAGGTATCTTTTTTTCTTGTAGACTGAATTTGTAGTGTCAGTGGATAAGTCTGTTGGTAAGGGGTGACGAAGATGTTCCTTTATCTCTGAACCAGCTCTATGATTCCTTAGTGACTAATTAGTTGATAGGGTATTAAAATAGATATTGTTACGTCCCACATACATATAATAGTATTTTTCTATAATTATTTAGTATCATATAATCAAATCTGTACGTAACATATAATTATATACCACAATACTAATATCCAGTATTGTATCAAATTAGATCAACAATGGACAACGTTGTTGCGCCCGGAATCTCCAAATTTCGCAATGCGCACGGTCGCTAGGCCGTGCGCCCTACACGTGCAGGAATGCGCTGCATCAGGATGGGGCAACCGAGCTAGCGACCGGTGTTTAAGTAGGACAATGCTGAATCGCGGTAATTTTCGGGAATTGCAGCGAATCGGCTGCAATCCCAAAAATCAGTCTATAACGAATCTCCGAACGGAGCGGGTGGTCTCGACGAGTAGACTCGATTTAAGTACTAATCCCGTAAGGGCTCCTATTGTATCACTCAGTTTGACACGACTTCGTTCGTTTTTAAATAAACCTTCATTTGTTTTGTTAATCACGCGAGTTCCAACTCCTTAATTTGGCAGCGATCCCCAAAAATCCTTTTTACAATCGTCCCCTCGACCCGTACCTCTCGGCTTACGCGTCGATCGGCACAACAACGTCTACACAGTTATAAATAAAAGCATAAGGCTGAAGCTCCTCGAGTAACCCTCAAGAAGATTCAAGTTGCAGAGTACGACTTGGTATATTGAATATCAACTATAGGTCAATCGATAGAGTCGAAATTCTAAAGAAGGGGGTTCATATTGATTAGTTTTAAGTTTGTGACTATGAAAAGGCAGTCAGAAGACGTAGCTCGGGCTCATTTGAAAGTGTAGTCGTTGGCTAGTGGAAGACCAGAAGTTGGACCATTGAGTTCTTAAGAATTTTAATTATTAAATCATGTAAGAAATTTAATGATTGATAAATCATTATATACCAAATATATCAAGAACCTCTAAAACTCATCCAAGATACCAAAATCAGAGTGAAATCTATTCTCAAGCTTCCTGGATGGAACTGAAGTTGTTATATAGGGCCTCTATCGATCCTTACTAGCCCAAAAGGTAGAACTGGAGCCGTCATATAGGGCCTCTACATCATTCTACCAAATCCTTATTACTAAATCGAAGTTTGGATCAACAGCTCACACATTAGCAAGACTCGGATTGACTACTCATTCATGTCGGACGTTCTAATCGTCATCCATTTGTATACCAAGGAATGCAAATCACACTAGGAATACACGATCTGAGTAAGTACAGACTTATGCCTAAACGAAATGGTGGGAAAGTTCAATTATGTAATCGTACACTCAGATACAAATAAAGCCAACGAGCCCAAAGGATATAAATGCGACAAAATATCAGATTAGTGAACAACATGATTCTATTCAATACCTACTGAGGAATCGCTTAAAAATAGAATATTTCCTGATACTTGAAAGATTATCACAACGCAAAATCGATCACTCGATAGGCTTGTATGAATACGTGGTCGTGTTAATTCAGTAGACCGAACCAACAAACCATCCCTTTTATTGTAATTGTTGCATGCATACTACGCAAAACTCTAGCGTAGTGAATCGTTATTTCGAATCAATTAATGATAGTATTCACATTAATATTTTATATGATTACAAGCATACATTCACGTCGTCCAAAGACGGTTCGTCAGGCAAGAGTATCTATCTCTTACCTGAAGGCCATAAAAAAGGTTCTACGAGTCTGTACAGGGGTCGCGTCGACGTCCCGCACGCCGGATGGCCCGCGTGTAGGCTGTTCTAACATTTAGCGAACAGACACAATTTTCTCTGTTTTTAAGCAGCTACTTTCTTTCTGTAAGACTTCTTTAATAGCTTTTTGATAGTAGAAGCGTCCGTTCTACGAAACATGGGACTATTCTTAAGTACCCGCATGTCGGCGCCCGGCGTACCCCAATAAAGAAATCCGCTAGACGCCCGTCGACACTCGGGTCAAGCCCGGAAAGTCTTTTAATGCGGCAAAGAGTGCGTCACGGGGTATTTCCCGCTGGTCAAGTTTGGCGTCGACAGGATTGTCCACCCGCGGCTATTTTCCACCCTAACGATCCCTTTCATGATTGGTGACAAACAAAACCCCTTCTTTTTTTCTCCTCGTTGTACCAGTAAGATTACTCGTTGCATCTGCAAGAAAAGTGGCATCGCGTCACCTTTTTGGAGGAAGCTCTCGTCACCAAACACGAAAGTCAGTCTAAAACTAAAAGTCAACGAAGCAACATCGTCAACAACTGAGCTCTCTTGACCAGTTAGTCGCAAATAATACAATACTATTGTGAACTTCACTTTTGCTTACCCCAATAGAAACATCACCGTAACTTTATACTTTTCTAAACCATTTTGTTGAATTTATGAATACATTTCGTTTTTGTGATAAATTCAGTATTTACCTATACCCTTAACTAATCGCATAATATTAAGTCGGCGTGCGGTGTATCCGATAGTGTATCGTCTCTACGCACAGAGTAACGGGACTTACAACCCCGTAGATTCAAACGCGAATCGCGGTACCACGACGGTACACTAATCACCGCTTGATTTTCCGGATCCAGCGTTCGTAATTATATATTTGGTTAATGGTCCCATTCGTTTGAGTGTTACCCACTGTGGGACGTAATAGACGGAACAGTAACATTTGCAGATATCCAATATTTCCGAATCTGATAGAGCACAAATCTAAAATATTCTGTATTTTACTTGCACGAGCGAATTCTTGTGAACATAATTCCGAACTAACGGCTAAAACAAATAACAACATTATGTGGTGTTCAGTACTTCTGGTTTTGATGGAGTGCATGCACAACATTCCGAATATTCTGTGTTCTATCTGCACACGTGTATTTGTTACGTAAAAACTTACTTCGGATCGTACAAGGGATCCACGTGATATAGGAATAAGATCGAGGCACATGTATGCATGTACTCGTGAGTGAATTATATGTGTTACTTATTGGTGTTCCTTTATAAATTACAGATAGTTGGCTTAACTGCTATGACAGAGATGACATAAATCTGTTGCCCTTTTGGAAAGGAATAAGGACTGAGGTGAGGATTGGTACCCACCCGTCCCTTTTGAGGTAGCGAAATTTTTACGTTTGATGTCATATGTGACTAGGAAGGGTATTGATACCCATCCGTGCCTTCTCAAAAAATGGTCTCTGCACATTAGGCTGGGGATTGATAACCAGCCTCACTTGGAGAGTTGTCCCCCCAGACTGGAAAGGGGATCGATACCCTTTCGTGCTGTTCGATAGTTAGATAGGAGAGGACCAGCTGTGTAACTAATACCACGGCGTGCCTGCGAAGGTTTGAAGAGTCCTATAATTGGAAATTTGTGTCAAAAATTATAAGTGAGCTGTGGGCTAGACGGTGCGTAACGAGATGCTGCTCTGCCGTTGCCTTGTAACTGCTAGAACCAAACTAAACTGGAAATAAAAAACTAATTAGTTATTGGCCCGTTAAGCGGACATTGCTTGCGGGCCCGCTGGTCTCGCTATCGGCCGCTGCGGGTACTTGGCCGCCAGCCTTATGGTCCTGGTTGTTGGAGGGCAGCGGCTATTTGCTAGCATTACAGTATTTATGTGGACTAATTTGTAGATGAATCGTTGAAATAATTCATTTGATATTTAAAAAGAAAATCAAATTCTAGTTATAGATAATACTATTACGTCCGAATGAGAACATATATCCTTAATTAACCTTCTTCTGTTGCTAACTCGTTTTCCGTTACGTATATCGACGGATTCGTCGATCTACATCGAATGCTTAAAGTAAATCTCCGCTGGTGACTCATTGATTTCGATACCCATCGTTTGCACTTCGTTGACAGGACATCCTAGCTTACATATTTTATTGCATCGTTCCTTCAGATCAGCGGCGACATCATAGCGTTATTATTCTTAGTAAATCGTCTTCTCAGAACTAGTGACAGAAGACACGTAGGCCAGTATCCAGGCAATAGTACTAAAAATTTGGGAGACATCAATTAGTTACGGATCAGCTGTTATAGGGATCAGTCGCAGGTCAGAAGTCTTAGAGATCAGTCAGATGATACAGTAATTTTTATCCGAGTAAGGATCTAATTTTAAATTCTAAGTCCGAACATCAAGAATCTGTCCAGAATCCAAGTCTATACCAAGTTTTTTGTCACTACTTCCAAGTTCGAAATCTTATCTGGTCTTCTTATATCATCATTGAGAATGCTCTCAATAAACGTAAGTTGCTTTTATTTTATTTTTAATTGCAAACACTGTGCTGATGTTATTGTGATTCGTACTCATCCAATTCCTAAAACCTCTTACAATTCCTCAATCTTTTATCTGCAAGGTGGATCCTCAATTCGACTTCTATTCTATTTGAAATCCTGCGAAAATAGCTTTATTTCAAGATCAATTTTATCATTCTTTCGTAAAATCTAATCCTATTGAGTCGTCTTATAATTCCAATTGTTCAACCATCAGATTTCTGAACAAAATAATTATCATATCTCGCTCAGTGCTTATTTTGGTATTTTGCAATTATTCTCAATTGTTTCTGTTGAGTCTAGCACTTAATTGTCATATTGAACCTTAAGGTATAATATAATCCTCGACAAGGGTCTAAGAACCTTTAAAGATCGTCCTACGTCTTGAATTCTCACCGTCCATCGGTAAGCGTTCGTCTATTATCCACAACGTCGCATGACTCTCAACGTCTCAGGGTGCAAGTAACGGGCCGATCCCGGGTAAAATTCCTAAAGTTGACCCTAAACAGGCCACTCAAAAATCGGTAGAGTAGATTCATTCGGTTTCTCACTTCCTACTTTATCGATAGTATGAAATCGTCATTCGGACGTTACAATTCATTAACCTCTTCATTGTGTATGACGGATATTCTCGCAGAAAAATATCGTGCCACCACTGTGTAGCGCGCGTATATGCGCATCTCAAAAGAAACCGAATTACCCTTTTGCGATTTTCATAAAAATTGGTACCTCGAGGTTTTTAAGGTCACTGAATCCAAATATGCTATCAAAATTTAAAAATTCAGAATGGTGGATCCAAAAAGGCGGTTCGAAATTTGGAAAAATAATTGGATTCTTAGAAAATTTGTGTATCTTTAAGTTTTTGAGGTCGCTAAATCCAAATATGACATCAGGGGACGTGCAAGTAGCCTGACTATCACCGTGACTTACACGGTACGGTGTTTTGTACAGAATGTATCAGCTAAGATGCACGTTTACGGTTTGCGGCGAAACGGTGCACAACTTCGAAAATCTGACGTGGCAACCGTTGAATATTTTTTGATTGCGCATCGAATGGGCATATTGTTATTCTTCTTTTAACTTCCGTTCGCAAGAAAAAAAAATTATTATTGCCATTTCAAATGATATCGAAAAACTTCAAATGCAAAAGTTATAGAGCAAGAAAAAAATAATTAAATTAAAAAAAATACGTGGGGATAATATTGATAATAAGGGAGATACTTGTGTTCGAAATTTCGGCCTTTTTCGTCAAATTTCCGATACTGACGCTGTATCCTTAGCTTTGCGCAGCAGCTTCACGTGGAACAAGCGATTCGCAATTATTTTAAGGTACGCATTCAGTCAGACGCAAAACCGTAAAAAGATTTACTAAGAATAATAATGCTATGATGTGCCGCTGATCAAAGGAATGATGAAATAAAATATGTAAGCTAGGATGTCTTGTCATCGGAATGCGGAGGATGGGTATCGAGAGCAATGAGTCACAATCGGAGATTTATTTTAGGCTATCGATGTAGATTGACGAATCTATCAATGTACGTAATATAATATTGGGTTAGCAACAGAGGAAGGTTAAATAAGGATATAGGTTCTCATTCGGATGTAACAATATATAGTAATAGAAATCGACCGTGAATATGGTATGACATATGTCACCAGAAAAATATATTGTGCTGCATTAACATTTGTTAAATAGTCAAAGGATCGAAGGAACATAGATGAACA
>JARQST010000407.1:12910-31803 GCA_030142225.1 Pachycephus smyrnensis | reverse complement strand
AGAGTCTCGGTCTTCGCCCGCTGCCTGTACCGCCGGTTGCCTGTACTTGGCGCGAGACTCGACCGAGTCTCTTGATAACCATCAGGCGGACACCTCTGTATGGATTTAAATCACGAATCTTTTTATAGACGCTACTGCGGCCGTCAGCAATCAGCTGAGAGTATATAAGCCTGTGCGTCTCCAGACTCTGCTTGAACCCTCTGCGATTGCATCCGCTTGGAGCTTCTATCCGACGACTAATATGTGTAACAGACGTGTTCTTTGGGGGTTTCACTTTGGAGTTCGCTCTTGTTGCAGATGCAGCAATATTTGTTACGAACTTCAAGGTGCAAGACTTTCCCCGTGTGATAACCTATGATCACACCTACCCCGGAACGGGAATTATACGCACCCGTACGGTACGATCGTTTACTCCAGCTACCGTCTGCAATAACTGGAATGTGAGGTGTCTCACCGATAAGATCACCTCGCTTCACGGCTAGCTCGAATTTCTCCTGTCCAGCTTCTCTCATGCTTTTCTTCGCTGCAATGATGAAGCTGCGAGTGACTGTTTCTTGTTCCCGTCTGTAAATCTTTTCGTTCATGCATGTCATGTTCAACGACACGAATAGTTCTTCACATTGTGAGTGACGTACTCCGGTAACAATGGCACCTGCCACCGCGCGTCGATTGACATTCATGGTTTTAAAGCTCTCAGGTTCGTTCCATATGTTTTCCTGACGATGGCACATACGGCACTTAAAAATGAATTTCATTTTTAGTCCGTGTTCCGTCTGTTGTACCAGGATGATGTTAGCAAACCCACAGTCCAACGGAGCGTGGTTATCAAATTTCTCATGCATCATCTCGATTACATATTTCATATCCACAATTCGAAAACTGTTGCTGATAGCATAACTTTCAGTTTGTCCAACGTCCACGTTCGAATCAACTATCAAGCTTGCATCGCTTTCTGTTGGTTGTTCATTCGTGGGTAGTTGCTCCTCGAGTCCAGGACTTTTATCCATGGTGCTCGATTTTGGTGCAACTGTGCTTTGCTCGGATAGTACTGAACAGGATACCGCTAATCCTGCCTCATTGTCTTGGCTGAAAGACTAGGTACCACCAACATTGACGCTGTTTAACGCGGTATCACTATCGTGTATCCTTGCCGAGGTTACAGAGATGCCACCATCAAACTCGATAACCTGAATTAGATCATGCGTTATTGAGTCACCTGCGCTCCTATTTGTCGATTGGTGAGGCACTTTTGATCCTTCTTTCTGCTTTCTGCATCTGCAATTCATATCATTCTCTATAAAATACTACAACTAATGCGGAAAATATTTAAGTCTGTATGTTTTATTCAGACGTTAAGCACTGTATTGTTCTAGCCGGGCACAACAACTTTCCATTATTGACAAATTAAATGAGCCACTGACGGATTAAACTGAAGTTGCAATATTAAGTACATGCATATCAAAAACAATAATTATGAGTATTTGAAGCATGATAATTTGGAATACCTGAACATCAAGAATGGTGATAAGGAAACAGTAGATACAGAGAAGAATTGAAAGTAATAATGATAACTCTAACGGCATCAGGAATTATGAACTGAGAATTTTGGCATTAGGGAAACAAGGCTCCGTATTCATACCTCTCTAATATTGTAATTTCGAAGGGGCACACCATATTAAAAATGTCAAAAAAACAATTTTGTAAATATATTTTTGAAGTTTGACATCTTAAGAATATTGTGTCAAAATTACAAGTTGAAATTTGAAGAAATAGCAAGGGTATATCATTTTGAAATTGTATTTTTATATATAAAATGATCGATACTGAAACTTTAAATGCGTTTATTTCGAAATCAATTTTTTCAAACTGGTGACCAGCATACCTCAAAAACTATTGACCCGATCGACTGCAAATTTTTACAGTATCTTCACAGCAATATTGTCTATCGTTGCACGTATGGATATTTTTACCTCAAATACTTCTTGAAGAAAAGCTAATAAACCTACTTCATTTTGTGGGCAAAATCGTCATTTTTTAAAATAAAGATTGTGCTCTTCGCGGACCCGACCAATGAATTGCTTTTATCTGATATAAATATCGATATTTTTATTCGAAATTTTTTTTGAGTATTCTCTGAAATATGAAGGAACAATGCCCCGAAAAAACATTTCAATTAAAAACGCTATATATGGGGTATAATATCCAAATCAGTAGCATAAAGCACTATTGACAGGGATATCTGTATTCATTGTCAATAGCGTTAAAAAATGATGTACGGTAATATAAGAAACTTACCTTTTTTGACTACTCTGGATTTGCTCAGCTTTTTTACAAAAAGCTTCAAACGGAATTTTCCCAACCCAGCTTTGGCATGTCGTCTTCTAGTACCTCCCGCAACCTCCTGAGATGACGCGGGGCACTCCACTTCACTGTCACTCGACATATCAGAATTTGTCTTATCCACGTATACGACAATTAATGTTTCGCTCGTAATGTTGTACGACAAAATTAACAATGGTAGCATTTAACAGAAACAAAAACGCTAATAGAGTGTAAATTACGTAGTAAATAATTTTCGAATGTACAAAATTTCATTACCAATAAGTGTATTCCGAATAGTGCGATAAAGTAATGTGTTTCGAAAAAGCTGTTATTTTATGAGATATTTTAGGATCTACTATTTCAAAATATTATACAGCCGTCTTGCATTAGCGTTCTCTATAGCCGCCTATTGTATGATCTATCGAGCAGCCCTCCGCGAGCGTTGTTCGCACTAGTTGATTATACGATATATCGTGCGGCCCTTCACGAGGAGTGTTTTGTTTTTACCACGTCATTTTCCAACGAGAAAGAAATGTTGAAAGTCCAAGTAAGTAATAATGTCATTATTCTCTCATATCTTCCGCATATCGCGGTAATATCATTCTGCATTTACGATTTTTAAATTAGATTGTTTCTCCTAGTCTGTAATAAAATAACGTGTCTAACATCGTACACTTAGAATGTTTGTTTTTTCACATGGAATACGCCAAAAGAGCCGACGGCGGTAGAGCTACAAGTCCGCCTCAAAGAAATGGAGGCGGAACTTGTAGCTCTACGGAGTAAGCTGGCCACAGCGGAGGTGATGCAGGGCGTAAAGTAAAAATACCAAATGTTTTACACAAACTTTAAAAAAACGTTTTTTATGTTATGGTTTGTTACAGCACAATGGACATTGAAACGGAGCTGGAGGAGGAGATGTATAAAGAAAAAGAGAAAAAAAATACAGAAGGAGAAGAAGGACGCAAAGAGGAAGGAAAAGCGTAGAGGAGACGAGTAAGTTTTTTCTGTTATCATTAATTTATTGTCTACGTTAGCCCTTTGAAGCATACGGTTTTTCTTACATACGATTTTCTGGAAACATAGCTTTCTAGGGGTTTTCTCGATCTCTGTGTAACATCCGTATGACGATTTCATACTATCGATGAAGTAGAAAGTGAGAAACCGATTGAATCTACTCTACCGATTTTTAAGTGACCTGTTTAGGGTCAAACGTTTTGGAATTTTACCCGAGATCGGCCCGTTACTTGCACCCTAAGACGTTAAGAGCCATGCGACATTGTGGATAATAGATGAACTGTTACTGACAGACGGTGAGAATTCAAAAAGTTGAACGATCTTTAAAGTTCTTAGAGCCCTGTCGAGGATAACTTTATACCTTGAGGTTCAATATGACGATTAATCGCTAGACCAAAAAGGAACAATTGAGAATAATTACAAGATACCAAAATAAGCACTGGGTGAGATATGGTAATTATTTCGTTCAGAAATCTGATGGATGAACAATTGGAGTTATATGACAACTTAATAGGATTAGGTTTTTACTGAAGAATGATAAAATTGATCTCGAAATAACGTTATTTTCGCAGGGTATCAAACAGAATAGAAATCGAATTGAGGATTCACCTTGCAGATAAAAGATTAAGGAATTGTAAGCGGTTTTAGGAATTGGATGAGTACGAATCACAATAAAATCAACACAATATTTGCAATTAAAAATAAAATCAAAAGCAACTTACGTTTATTGAGAGGGTTCTCAATAAGGTATACAAGATTGACCAATTGAGATTTCGAACTCTGAAGTAGCGCCAAAAGACTTGGAATGGACTTAGAATTTGGACTTATACTCGGGATTCGGACTTAAATTTTGAATTAAAACCTTTTAATAGATAAAGTATTGCTATGTCTTCTGACTGTACTCTACGACTCCTGATTCGCGACTTGGAATGAAGGGTTGCTGTTGTGTCTTCTGACTGATCCTTATAACCTTTGATCCGTAACTGATCGATATCTCTCAAATTTTTGGTCCTATCCCTTGAATGCTTGCCTATGTGTCTCTTTTCGCTAGTTCTGAAAAATGATGTACTAAGAATAATAACGCTATGATGTCGAGGCCGATTCGGAGAAATGATACAATAAAATATGTAAGCTAGGATGTCCTGTCAGCGAAGTGCGAATGATGGCTGTCGAAGATGATACGTCACCCAAGGTGAATTATTATAAAGACTTCGTGTCGATCGATAGATCTTGCCGACATACGTCACGGCAAATGGAGCAGCAAAAGAAAAATGTTAACTATATGGAAAGGTTCTAATTCGGACGTAACAACGGGTTATGAAGTCGGGCTCAAAATAAAGAAATTATCAAAATTTAAAACGGCAGATCAACATGGTGGAAAAAAGATGCACAGTAACTCGGACTTTTATCAAACTTGACACGCCGTGGTTTTTGGGGTCGCTGATTACGTATCTGAGGTTAACTTTTAAAAATTCAAAATGAAAGATCCAATATGGCGATTTCACGTTGTAAAATGGACTAATTTACATGAACCCCCCCCCCCCCCCCCAAGTACCGAGTGTCATGTTAATCAGTCGAATTTTTGCAATTTTGATTTGCCATATGGAATTCGCTATTTTGAATTTGAAAATTAGGAATTCAGAATTGCAATTAGCGACCTCGAAAACTTTGGGATACTGAATTTCAAAATAAAATAAATTTTTTTCCAATTTGGCCTCGCAATTTTGAATTTAAAAATTGAGTTTATATTTGAAATCAGTGGCCTCAAAAAACTTTGGGGTAGCTACTTCCGAATTTCAAGTTCATTTAATTGTTTGTTTCAATTTCACTACGCTATATTTGATCCGCTATTTTGAAATTTGGAATTTTTACTGCAAATTCGAAATCAGCGTACTCCAAAACCATAAAGTACAAGTCTTAAAATTTTTAGCTATGAATGCATTTATTCTGTAAAAAATAATGATTCTTAGTACTGTATGTTTATTTATCCCTATGTTAACAATAATGCTACGATTAAATGTTTAATATGATAATTAATGATCTAGGAACACAAAGATGTGAAAATTGTTACACGAATATATTAAAACGATTCTAAAACGAATATAAACCATTATAAAAAGGTTCCCTACTGTTGATCCACTATGTTTCAAAGGGTTAACCATGATTAACACTACTCATGAACGACGTAACACTATAAGTATGTAATCTAATGTTTCGTTGTAGATATAGATGGAGCCTCATTAAGCGAGGAGGCGGAGGAGGAGGAGGAGGTGGAGAAAGAGGAAGGGGAAGAGGCGGTGGTAGGAATAGGGGTGGAGGAAAAGGAAGAGGAAAAGGAGGATGAACGGGAGAAGAGGGTTCCGGGGGAACGATAAATAATTATTATTATTTTAAAATAAATATAGCTACAGGAAAATTGTGTTTTTATTTAGAAGATTTCCTATCCCCATGTGGGAGTTAACCCTGAACATGGACATACATTTTTCAGGTACATAAACGGCACTCTAGGGTCAAATAGACCCCACATCTTCTTCCTCGCACTGCTTGCGCTCTGATTATACAAAATACAATTAAAAAAAATCTGATACATTTGGAAGCTTTAGACTATAAGTAAAACGCATAATGATTTAATTGCTTATTATATACTTATATACGTGTACGACATGCTTATTGATCAAGGACAATACCGTTCAAGTTAGACCAACCTTAGTACAAATGTTAAAGTATCAGAGATGTCTCAGAACTGTCTCGCGTATATCTCTTTGGTTTTGATCAAGTACTTGTCATCTCAATTGAGTATTAGTCAAGTCTGCACTGATTTTTGTTTCACTGAAGTGTCGTTATGGCCCTGATCAAATCGCTGTACACGGACAGTCTGATTTGAGTATTCGCATCATGCTTGTATTTTTAATTCGTGTTCTATCCTCTATTCCTCTTCGACAGATTCTACACATTCTCTTCTCTTCGGTTTCCCAGTATCTGTTTTCCCTTTCTTCATCCACATGCCACATCTCCATTTCGTTATCAGTTTCTAGTTTCCTTCGTTTCCTTGCTTTTCGAGGTACTTTGGTAGGTCTTCATTTCCTATTGTTTTGTATTTTTAGTTATATCTCGATTCTCCTACTTTAATTATTTGTGCTTGCTTTTGTATGTCTGAATCAGTCATCTTCAATCCGCTAGCCATGTCCATCCTCTCGGTTAGTAGTTTCTCCACATATGCCGCTACGTAGCTGCATCTGATTAGGTAATTTTCTCTATCTATTACCGTTCCTATTGTCAGCCTCCCCCTTTCCTTTATGCACTCTTTTACTATATGCCTTCCTTCTGCCAGTCTCGTTTTCTCTTCGAATTTCTTTTCTCTCTTTCCTGCTGTTATCCTTATTTTATCCGCCTTCGTCTCATCCAGTACTGTATAGCTCGGAGGTCATCTGTCCAGGCCTAATGTCCATTTCAAATATTTTATTTGCATTCTTTCTAGTTTCGTTTGCTTTTCGTATCCCCAGACTTCTGCTCCGTACATAATTATCCCCTTAACTAAATAATCAAAGAGCATCAACCGTTTCTTGAAGTTATCCTTAAACCTTCTGTCCTCTATCCCCCAAACTTGTCCTACTACGACGTTAGCTTTCTTTTTGAGATTTCTAATATGTGCATCTTCTTTTCCATTCATTTGGAATATTTTTCCAAGGTATTTCATTTCTTTTACCTCCTCTATTCTGTTGGGATTCGGGATGTTAGGCAGCCGTGAAGGGTTCGTTGCGACTGCAGAATTGGAATCCTTACCTCAGGAATATGGATTAGGTTTATTTTCACTCTTTTGATTGATACAATATAAATTAATTCTTTTTAATATAAATATCTTTCACTCCCGCTCACACTCTTTTACAAAAATGAGCCTGACGCAAACAGTTAGGTGACTCGAAAGTCTAAATGGCTTAGCGATTATGTTCCTTCTGTGGTACGTACAGAACTGTCTGCGCTTACGCTCTAGCTAATTGACATCGCCTCGGTCACCTTAGGGGGAAGATGCATTCTTTTGCCATATATGATAATCAATCGCGCATCACTTTCGCGGGTTGGTAATTTCGACATCCCTCGAAATTGCTGAACGGGAATACCGTTGCAATTTCGAAACTCTTTCTCAATCCTAAGTGTTTCCAGCTTACAACAATTCCCTTTCCCTCCCCCATTCGTTCTCTTTTCTTTCTTTTTCCTCCTTTTTGGAAGCACATCACTTTTTATTCTTATGTATTTAGAGTTAGATCCTTTTTCTCCAGGTGTTTATCAAATCTTAGACTGGCGGACTACATGCTTTTTCGTTCGGATCGGACGTGTCGTGGAGAGGGAGGAGTTGCACTTCATGTACATGAGGGGATTGCTGCAAAGGAGCTCGCGAGTTCCTCTGGTGGTATTCCCGTCCGCCCCGAATTCCTGATTGTGGAGCTATCCGCTCGGAACAGCATGAGGGTTCTTCTCGCGGTGATTTATCGTCCACCTAAGGCTGGTCACTTCACTAATTTCGAAGCGGCATTTACCCGTCTCTATCCCCCTACTTATCAAGGGACAGTTTCGAGTCTGCTTGTCTGCGGAGCATCGTGGACGAGAATGGCCTCTATGTTATTCCCTTCTCATCTACGCATAATATTGCCGGCTCCAGATCGTGTATTGACCACTGCATCGTGGATGGCCCCCGGAGGGTGCTGTGCTTGAATTAAGTCACCGTTTCCTTTCTGTTCATGCATGATGCGCTCTTCCTTACTCTTGCATTGGCGATTCCAAAACCGACACGTTATTTTATCTCGGTTCGCGTTGTGTGCCGCGGAAAGGTCCCCGCTATTTTCCTCTACTTCTGTGGACGATATGATTGATTCGCTCTCAGGGAGCTCCTTTGCTTCCTTCAAGACCTTTATTTCTAAGCGTCCTGCGGTTCCATGGCTTACTGGAAATTTGCGCGTGCTCTTGCGTGAGAGAGAACCTTGGCATAGGCTCGCAAATTGGACTGATACGCGTGATAGTCACGGGCTTCGAAATCGCGTCCGAACTGTTGTGTATTTGGCCAAAATGCGCTATGTAGAGAAGGAAATCTCCGATGCAAAAGGCCCCCGCGAGCTTTGGAGCACCCTCCGGAGACTAGGCTTGTCGGCGGACCGCGGATCTAGTGCCTGTCCCGCACATCTCGAAATGTCGGACATCAATACTCACTACGCGAGCGTATGAGCCTAATCACCCTCTGTTCCCCGTGAGCTAATTTCGACGATTCTGCGTTTTTCTTTAGGGACATCTTCCCGCACGATCTCGTTCTTTTTCTTCTTGTTTTTTCTTTTCTTTTTGCTTGAAAAGTTTTTTTAATAGTTTTCTCTTCTCAATGTATACTTTTTTATTTTCTTTGCCGTTTTTCCACCTTTAGAATGCTTTCTTTACCTCTCTTTTCTCTTTCCTATATTCTTCATTCCTATCTTCTATATCCTCTTTCTCACGTTGTCCCTCAACTCGTGCCGTATCTTCCTTGTACTTTTTCTTCGCGCTATTTTGTCCTTCTTTTCTCTTTGAATTCTTCGATACTTTCTTCGTTCCATATTACTGATTCTTTCTGTACTTCTCATTCTTCTTCTTCGTTTATCATCTGCTTGATGTTCAGGCTTGCCTGTAGCGGCAAGTGATCAGATTCTATTCTATTTAGTACTGAAAAGTCTTCTACTCTATCCTTCACTCCTTCAGTAATTAGCAAATAGTCAATTACGGTTGATCCTCTTTCTCCTACATACGTGAACTCTCTTGCTTCGTTCCCGCTGATATTTCCATTTAGGATTGACTACCCTCTTTCCACTGTAAGATCTGATAGCCTCCTTCCTTTGGCACATTCTGTTTTGTCTTTCGACTTTCCGTCATTCCATCGTTGTTCGTCATAGGTTCCTCTTTTAGTCCCTATTCTTGCGTTCCAACCTCGCCCAATACTAGATTCGTTTCCTCTGTCTCTTCTATTAATCTATTTACTTCATCTATGAGCTCTTTCGATCCTGCTCTGTTATATACATTCTATAACTTAAATATTCGGACACTGTTCAATTAATTTAATATACGACAGTGTCCGAATATTTAAGTTATAGACTGTATATTAAGATTCTCCGTTTTAATCCTTCTATGATTAGTGTTTTTTTCTGGACCCCTTCTAATTTCTCACTCTCTCTCCTTTTTTCATTATGTATAACTTTTTTGACTTCAGTAAGTATGCCTTCTCTGGCCCTTCCCTTTCCTTTTTCTTCTAACGCCGGTTGACATTCCGAGTTAGACCTCTTTTGGTAGCCACTTCTTAATTTTCTTCCATGTGCTTTTCGCCATCCATCTCTCTACCAAGTCTACGAAGTCAAAGTCTTCCATAAATTTCGAAAATTCTCTGTCCTTATTTGTTACTTCAGCTACATTCCAAAAAAGTAATTTATACTTATCTCCTTCGTACTTAATCATCTTTGTTTCTCTACCCTCGTTTTCTCTTACTCCTTTCTCGATGATTATTCTCGTTTCATTTTGAGTTTTTCCCTATCTTTTTTCTCATGGTCTTTCTCTTCTGTGTCTTTACTTTCTGTTTCTGCTTCACTACGATCTCCTTGTTTCTCTCTGTTCTCACGTTCACCTCTTCCTCTTCTTGGCTTGTTTTGGCCTGTTGCTTCACTTCCCTCTGATCTCACGAAGGTGAGGGAAGCACAGGTCTGTTCCTTGCTTTAAAAACCCCTTCATTCACGACTCCGCTTGTGCTGAGTCGCGAAGAGTTGTGATGTTACGTCCTCTGCGTGCACGACCGGATGCAGGAGCATTAGGGAGTGAGCATAGGGATTCGATCAGAGAGATCACGTAAAAGATATTGCGTTCTTGCCGGTTTAAGGTGCTAAATCACGCCTACTTGCGTCTATGTTCCTTGGTCGATGAATAAGATGAGGATTACAACTGACGAGAGGAGATACTTAAACGAGTAGATTCCCTTAATTACATGAATGACGAGAGAATAGGTTGGAAATGATATGGAGATAACTTAGGGTTTGAAATTACAAGAGAAATGTATGATTTGACTTACTATAATGAAAATCATCGAATTGAGATACAATGAAAATTATACAAACCAAGATACAAAATAATGAAGAAATTCCACATAGATCAATCAATACATTCGGAACGTAGCAAAGAATGTGATCGTCAACTTGTGATTTGGTTTACAATACATATGTCTGAGTGTAGACAGTGAGTTGGAAATGAGTTACTTACCAACGAATGGTCGGGAAAAGAGAGAGCGAGATGATGCAACGTTTTGGTCCGCAATTGAATAGTTAATTTCGAGATGCTGGTTTGGATAAGGGATTTTCTTGTTCCAGCCCTAAGGAGAACACCTGCGCTAGACGGTTGATTTCGATGAAACACCAAGAAATGAGTTCTCTTCGCATAGACGTATTGGCACTGAAGTGAAGCACTTTTCGCTCGGCCCTAGAGTAAGCTAGATCAAAACGGCCCTAGAGTATTTTGATCGAATCGACACTTTACTGGCACTTTACAATCGGCTCAAGACCCTGTAGGGATGACTGTTTTGGAAGAGGGTTGATCAGTAACTGAAGATGTCCGGTGGGTTTTTCGATATCGTTAATTTTGGACTCAGGAGGGGATTAATGCATGGTTAGGTGGTCGATGGAATTTGGATGGATGCTATGATGAAATCCGGGGTATTGCACCCGATGGGTGAATCGAGTACCTGCTGAAAACTCCCGAATCGGCGATCTCGCGGCTGGACCGATGCATTCCTTGATTAGTTGAGAGACAAGGTTAGTCGGGAGGATGAGGAAGAGGAGGTTGCGGAAGAGTGGTGAAACGCGCGATTTCGAAGCGTGCCGTGTAGAATGTCCTTCGTCAACTCAATTCTTGGTATTCCATTCAGCGCTATCGTTCGCGTCGTTCTTATTCCCTGGCCTGTTTGTTGCTCTCTCTCTCCCCCCTTCCGTGCATCTACTGGAGGATACTGTGTGCGAATGTGATTCCCGGAAATATGAGAGTATAGAGTACAGTACGCGATTATGATGACCTGTATACTGGTTATAAATAAAACTATCCTATTAATGCATGCTTGTCTAGGATCGATTACAATTGCGATGGCCCTTGGCCTTTTCCTAGTTGGGGTATGGCAAGGCGTTGGTGGGCAAGAAGGGGCTGGGGGGGGGGGGGGGGCGTTGCGTCGGACGTATCAATGAAGTCACTCTTGTGTCACTGACAAACGAACGTTCGAAGTTCGGGCTGTTTGCCCGTTCTTTTGCGTTTTATTAAATTTCCTATCGTTAATAGTTAAATTGCGTTCTTTAGTTTGTTACTCATCTTTTTCTGATGTTATTATGTGTCTTGGATTTCTGTTTCATTTGTATCACCAAAGTATGGAGTAAAACACTCTTTTATGTTGTGACGTGGTGATTTGCACCCGTCAAGTCCTCAGCAGAAAATATGCCCAAACGCGAGATTTGCGTAGGGCCAATGAGTCCAGGCAGGATTCACCGACCACAAGGGCCTTATTCAATTAATATGAATTCTGTTATTGATTATTTTTTCTTGTGTACTCTGCCGGTATTTCGAAACCGCGCGCTCGCTTGCCGGAATCTCGGTAGCGCGAGCGAAAAGGACGAGCCAGCCGGAGGACTGGAGGAGGAGGCTGCGACGCGGGAGGGGAAGAAAACTCACGCGAGCAACGGAGAGCCCGTTACAGGCCCAACAGGCGCGCGCAACGCGGGACAGCCGGCAAGTCTCACCGCAGCAACGCTCTCTGCCCGGCTGAGCATCAACTACCAACTGACAGAGAGTGGCGCGCAAAGCGCCACGAAGAATGAACACCGCTACGACCCCTATGGCATACCGCCCATCGCCAGGTCTTCTTATGCATAAATCAGCGAGTTAGGAGATCCGGGGACGCCTGGTGATCCCTCGCGCTATATGGGATCAATAAGCCCACCGCATGACAGCCACGTTAATGCTGTCCGTGATTTCTTAAAAATGACATGTGTCATCGCGACACACTTCGAAATTGGCGCGTGGTGCAAACTTTGGGTTGAAGGATTCGTCTCCTGGACGAATCACCGCCTATTAACCTAGGGGAGGGGGCGCTGCTAGTCACGCCAAGATAAAGTGCGTGACGATCTAGAATCAATCCTGTGTGGACGTTTGGAGAGCACGCGTGGTCCTGCTTTTGATCGGTTTGTTGAAAAATACGAAAAACGTACGCGAGTGCTTTTTCGTTTGGGAGCGACGTATTTTCGTGCGATTTTTGAATTAAACGTTCGATAACGCGTTCAAGATGCGTAGGGGTGACCCCCCTCGACTTTGTTTGACCTGGCGTAAAGGCAGGCACGAGAATCCGTCGACTGGCAGGGTTCGCTGGTTTTATGTCTTTTCTCTTGGGAATATTCTGTTTTGTGTTAATTGGTTAAATACGATCTATGAACGGATTTTTAGTTGCATTTGTTGTTCGATGTTGATAACGCAAAGATCGCGTTAAGGTCCTTGACGGTCGGTTTAGTTGTTCGATTATTGTCTGCGGATTAGCCACGTAGAGTGTTTCTAAAATTTATTTGATTATCTGAAATAACGGTCGAAGGTACGCGAAGTACCACATTACATTTTGTTTGGCGTGGGCTCGTCATAAGACATTTATAGTATCGCGTGAATGGCGACAGGGCCGCGCAATTAGATCTAACTTAATTATTGTTTTCTTTTATCATTTTTGTTGTTTGTTAAAGTATCAAATTCGGCATTGTACGAGACCGTCGCGCTACGCGCTGCTGGCCCTCAAATAAACCGACCAATTTTTTTGTTTATTGAAAAGATCGTTTAACTAATTTATTTTCTGTGTCGCGTGATCGTCTGACCTTTCCGATCTGTTGTTCCGAATCCCAACGCCTCCGCGAGCTGAGCTAGCTGGTGGAGGAAACGAACGGATTTTTGATACGTGGTTCCCGTCTGGAACCTAGCGCTCAACATCATTTGTTCGAGGCCCTTTGGACGCTGACGCGCGTGCCGCGGTAGTTAACTCGTACGTAAGTTCCCTTCATCCCGTTGGAGTGGGAAATACGTCACAATGTGTAACGTCTCCGGGCTCCGAATCATTTATGTTAATCCTAGCGTTAGATGGACGTAATCGAAAGAAACAAAGGGTTACTGTAATCCGCTAAGGACTCGTCGCATGACAAAAAATACAGGACTCGAGTGTGACTAGCGAATAGAGGCATAGGGCTTCATGTAAGTGAAAGGGTTAACGAAGACACAGGGTTCCTTAAAGCCTGGCGATAATATGATCTGAGCCTGGGTCGAGGGGGCACTGGGTTCCATGACCCAATTGGTCCCGGAATTTGGCCCCGCTCCCCGCGGGACACCCAATCATTTCTGCAGGTCGAACCCAAAAGGTACCCCTCCGCTAATTTCTCCCTTAGCGAAAGAAAAAGAGGAAAGTGAAGCCAGGAGAAGGGGGAGTCCAGCGAAGTAGGCAAGGGCACCTGCCGAGAAGAGCAGTCGATCATCTGCCCTCATCGTCTTCAGCACGGCTTGAAAACCCGATGTACCCTGTTGGCGAATAAAAGCAACAATACTGACTAAACGAGCTGAAGTTGATCATTTGACTTGCCCCTCAACAACAGAGATAATTCTGTTTTCTAATCTGTTTTCTCTTTCGTTCCATTTTCTCCATATCCCTCCTTTTTGCAATTTGTTGTATCGTACTCACGTTCCCATTCCCTATTCTCTTTTCGCTCTTGCTATTTCTCGGGTTTTCCTTTGAATCTCTTTTTCTCTTTCAGTCAGATCATCATGTATGAATATCCTCTTTCCCTCAGGTTCTTCTTTTTCTAAATAACGTTTAATTATTTTATAGCTAAACATAACTGATTTGTAATTTCTTCGGTACTAACAAATTAATTAGTAATAAATTGTAACACCGTTATCGATATATGACCTTTTTGTATTTCCTTTTCAGACTCATTTTCCGTTTACCAGTTGTTATTACAATCGTTACATTGGAAAAAAATATTATAAGATTATTTATAGCTGGCTAGAAACAGAATCCGCTTCTCGAAATGGTCGGATACTACAGTGGAATCGTGCGATCCGCTAACCAACAGGGAACGCATCGCACCACCCTACTATAGCTTTGTTTGGCTCTATTTTTCCCTTTAGTATCTTCTCATGCTCTTAGACGCTCGGTCCAGACTATGGTCCAAACATACCGAAATGCATGCTGTCTCTTAAGTCATTGCAGCCTACGCCTTTGGCAAAAGTTTCGAGTATAGCGCCATCTGTTAGCGCTTAGTTGAACCACTACCTACGGGAAAGCAATGCGTTTCCTCGGTAAAAACGCGAGAATCACAACGAATTACACATAAAAAATTTCGGGTCGGATCATTGCCCTAAACTCTATTAATTGGTGTGAAAACATAATCCAAATGTTCATAATGCTTGTAGAATGTGCACTCTTTTCCGTTTTTATTAAAGTTGTGTGCAAAGACCCTGTATTTTGGGATAATGTGAATGGACTGGTCGATTGACAGATTCACCAAAATTTTAACCTTTAGATATCTACGCTGTTTAACGTTAACCTCTACAAAAAAGAGAAGAGGGCACATTCTGCACGTATTTAAATTATAATAATTATTAGTTTGCCTCCTTCATATTATTCTCTGTGACGTGAAACGACCTGAAATTTGGCAGGCCTAAAATCGTGTAATTTCGAGATGTCTGCCCGAGGTCCAGAGTTACCTTAAGGGGAAACCGTAGTCGATTTTTCATGTGTGCGTGAATTACACGGACAAGGCGAATCTCCCTACATCTAATAAAAAATACTGTCACTTAATTGGTTGGGCTCATTCGAAGCCTTCCGATAAAATCTCGGTCCCTGCGTCGCTCGATTTTTAGATTAATTTTTAGAAAATATGTAAAACGTTGTCAAAAATTGCCATCGAGAGACAGGTGAAAGCAAGATGGCCACAGTCAAAATCTTGCCGTTCCTTTCCAAGCACTTTAGACACTGTTTCCATGGAATTGATGAAGAAAATCCAAAAAAGGGCGACGCAGGGACCGAGAAATATGTACTAGAAATATTTCTGTATCGCTGGAAATCACGAACGCGCAGTCGTTTTGAAAATTTTACGGTAATAGGAAATCGAGCGGTTGAACAACAAATTTTCCTCACTTAAAGCTTACGCTTTTTGCCACGGTGAGCGCGAGTAGTAACCTGTGACGTCACGATTAGTCCCAACGTGCGTGGACCATTGCCAGTGGTGCTCATTTTTCGCAAGTTATCTTTAGTTAGGCGGTATTTATACATATTAATTGCAAGTTTTCACATAACTGCGCATGCCATTGCTAGGGTGCAAAAGTATCGTCGCGTGTTTCCACGGCTGGCCACAACATAGAGCAGCACCATCACGTAAAAGTTCGGCGAGCACTACAATTCCCCCTTAAGGGGCTATACCAGTGTGAACGCTGAAAATTTGGGTGATTTTCGGGAATTTTTTGGAAGAAAAGTACTCAATTAAATGTTTCGGAAAATTAAGAATATATTTGGCTATATTTGACCTATATTACATAATTTTTTCATAGAAAAATATTGAGATCCAAGCGACTTATGCGCTGCCTTCGGAGGCGCCAAAAAAAAGTTCCTCCACTGCTGACATGATTCCGGCCGATTGAGTAGCTGAAACCGAAAAAGGAAAAAATGTCGTTAAACTGGAAGGTATTTCCTGTACAATGACGTATTATTTTCGAAAAATATCAAAATCTAACAAAATGGCGTAGTTATGAAAAAAAAGTCTGTTTTCTTGCCTATAAAACGGTCGTTTTTTTCAATGCCAAATCGTCATTTTTCATCCAATCAAAAATATTCTCGGTCATTGTAGAGTAAGTATATTCAAGAGTACTCAGTTCAAATTTCAAGTGAATCGGATAATTGCTCTTTGAGTTACAATGTCAGCAAATTTGAAAAATCTCATTTCGAGAAAAACGCGTTTAAAGATTTAACTATCGATTTTATACCTACGAGCGGTTGCTCTTTAGAAGGCTGCCATTCGGGGAGTATTAGAGATACGGCCTTGAAATTTTTACAGGATATTCTTGAAAGTATAAACTGTCGAGAAAGGCAAAAAAATCGATTTTTTGAAAGTGTCACACTGGTATAGCCCCTTAAGAGGATTGGGTGCTCTCATTTACCATGCGAGTGAAATGTAATCGAAAATCGTAAATAGCAGGATTTTGATAGAGATTTTTTCCCGAAGCGAAGTTGAGGGCACATTCTGACACCACTATCGCAATAATTAACCCGAATCTGAAAGAGTAATCCGACCCGAAATTTTTTACATGTTTCAAGTTCACATAGAAATTTTTGGGTCGGATACTTTCTTCCCTCGGTTATAGTGCCACTCCCCAGCCTATATAGGCTTCCGGCAGTCTACGGTTACTTTATCAATTTAAAAAAATTAAAATTATGTTTTTTTGGGGTGCTATGGGGGGTTTTTGAGGTCGCCATTTACTAATCTGAACTAAATGCCATAATTCAAAATTCCTAAACTTGGGTCTGCCATTTATTTTTGAAATGTTGACCTCAGATTCGTGATCATCGACCAAAAGCCCCCTCGTACTAATTTTTAATGCGGAAAGCAGGATTTTTGGAACAGCCATTTTGAATTATGGATTTTTACTTTAGATTCGTAGTCAGCTTCCCGAAAAACCCCCGATAGTACTTTGACTTTACAATATTGCTGGCAGTTCAGAGGTTAATAAATAGTTATATCAATTTCTATTATTATTCTATTATTATTATTATTATTCTATTATTATTATTATTTGTTCAAGCACTGAGACATTTAACTTAAGTGTTTATCATTTCTAGCTACTTGCTTTCCTTTTTTTGCATTTGTATTCTCTACACCGTGTAAAACATGAAATTCTTCATCAACATAATCTAAATGGTTAATTTGGACTAAAAATCAAAATGGTTCATTTATGTCTCCAATTCCTTTAATTAGAATATGTAATTAGGTCTTTGATCAGGATTAATGCACCTACTAAAATTAGCATATATATGTAAAATTTAATTTTGTTATTTTCCCAGGAAATAGAATTGAAGATTTCTTCTATGAAAAAATAGATAAGAAAAAGCCAAATAGACTGAGCAATCTGGAATATGTTGGAATTGACATGATTGAGGCTGGCAACAATTTTGGACCGGGTATTGCTTATGGTCGGTAAATTTTGACGCACATTCAGAGGTATAGCTTATACCTTACAATTACATGTATGCATTGTTATAAAACGTTATATTTATTGTTCTGTCACTTTAGGAGGTGCATTAATAAAAGTAGGACAATGTGAACAGAAATTGGGGCAGATTGAAAGAGATTTTATTGGAACAGCAGCGAATTGTTATATTCAACCTTTAAGAAAATTTCTTGATGGAGAAATGAAAACTATCAGCAAGGAGATGGCTATATTGGAAACCAAACGGTACAATAACAATAATATTATTATTTTTCCAAACAACTTTTATGTGTTTCATGACTTTACATATACTGTAACTTTTAGATAATATCCTTTTTTTGTAAATGTAAATAACTAATATTATGAAAGATTTTTATTTTCTTTTAGTCTAATATGTTACTTAAACGTGTAAGTTTCTTGTTACTTATTACGTATTTCAGGTTGGACTTGGATGCATGCAAGAACAGGGTGAGAAAAGCCAGAAGTATGCTGGGCCAACAAAGTGTAAGTAGCTCCTATCATTATACTTACAGTAATACCTCGCCATAACGTAACCTTGAAGAATGTAAGTCTCACAATAATGTAGATTTCTCCCTGCGAACATTTCGCAATAATAATCCCGACTGATCCTTGTATTTAACGACGTTAACCAGCGCTTTATTCAATACACTGAGGAGCTGTTTGTTAACCTCCAGGGGGCCGGCCTGGCACATATATGTGCCACCTGCTGGTCGACACTTACCACTAGACCTTTTAGGAACTTTACGAGGGAAAAAATCTCCAAAGTATGACTTTGAAACATCCAAAAATCCCGGCCGCCTGGAGCTTAAAGAGGATCATTCCCCGTATATTCTGTGTGTGAAACGAAATTTATGCCACATCAACCACCTCCAGAACTTCTATGCTGGTTCCAACATATCTCTCGCGCCCACTGTGACCAGTAGCTGGCAGACACGAAGTCCCAAAAGGCTGCGCTCGTCCTCGGTACCCAGTATTTGCTTACCCCAAAAAACACTTTCATGTAAAAAACTTCGCCAAGTACAGGATTGATGTGAATTTCTCTCTTTAGAGAAACAACTAATATTTCTATCTTACATTATCGTTCAACATATAAAAAATATTGAAATCATATTATAATGCCAAATACATAGGTCACTATATATCTGCTTATTATATGATTTGGCACTAGCTCTTCATTTTAATTGTATTTGCAAAATTTCCTGTAACGTCACCACTGCTCTTTTGTGTTATTACTGCTGCTTATATTTGATTATAATTTAATTGTCATTCAATAA
>JARQST010000406.1:6567-17684 GCA_030142225.1 Pachycephus smyrnensis | reverse complement strand
CTTGAGGGGTTTATTCTTGAAGAGTATGATTGTTCAGCAAGATGTGTGAGAGTGACAACTATTATGCGACTAACGTTAAGGTTTACAGTAAGACTGAGCATTCTGAGCGTTCTGATATGTGATATATACATATATAGTGGAAATCCGCAGTGCTATGTAGTAGGGCAATGAGGTATAGGGTGAGTCAAAGTATGTTGGGAGATAGGATGTTGTCCTTAGCCTGGGTATGAGTAATACTTGCGAAATACTTGCTGAGTGATTGGGGAGATGCGTTGTACAATGTGGCGTATGCCATAACAATTACAAATTTTATTCGGAAGTGTTCACTATTTGAAATGACATGGCTGGACGGCATTTTGAAGTGCAATCTTACATGCATTTATTATTATATTGCGTGCGTAAATTTCTTTATATTGCTTAATTGTTTCTTCACTTCACGTAATTATCGATTGTTCATATAGTCCTTTCAAATGAATTACACTTTGCATTGAAGACTACACTTTCGATTCAAATACGGATATATCTTCATGCACTTCTAAAGAAAATGGGCTTATATATTAAATGTAAATGTTTTTCATCATATCCGGCAACGCAATATATTTTTCTGATGACCGACGTCACAATGTATTTACATTCAATATCTGTAACGATATATATTTGCATTGTAACGAAGACACATTCATTTCGTTTCAGATTTCATGTGTTTAGAATTTCTTTAACATAACCTGTTGAAGGACAAAAACTTGTGATATCGCCCCCCAAAAACACTTTCGTGTAAAAAACTTCGCCAAGTACAGGATTGATGTGAATTCTCACATTATTGTTCAACATACAAAAAATATTGAAATCATAATGCCAAGTACATAGGTCACTATATATCTGCTTATTATATGATTTGGCACTAGCACATCATTTTAACTGTGTTTGCAAAATTTCTTGTAACGTCTTTACTACTCTTTTGTGTTATTACTGCTCCTTATATTTGATTATAATTTAATTATCATTCAATAATTTATACAAAGTTAAGTGATTCCTTATCGAGTACTATTTGGCAGGTCCGTGCCAGGAATTTCAAACTACTTCCTTGAAGATACTAATAGTATTCTAAGACTATATGTTTGTTAGTAGGCTTTTACCGTAGTTATGTTTGACGATTCATTGCTAATATGGTCTATATAGAAAGTTGACGTTGGTTTTGAATTTGAAGACTGGCATAATGAACTTAAATTTATATGAAGTAATGCACGGACAATAATGCACAATAATGTAAGAATTCACATCAATCCTGTATTTGGCGAAGTTTTTTACACGAAAGTGTTTTTGAGGGCTAACAATATACAACGATAGCCATGGGATATTAAAGTTTAATAATTATATCATATTCGTCGAAGCCTTTTTCGTTGTCATGGCGTCATTCATCAAGCAGCAATTCAGACTATTCGCAAAATCTTGCAGCGTATTTACAAACATATCGTTGAGACGTAAAGCTAAGCTTTAACTATTTTATACTATTAATATACATAAAACATCAGAGAAACAGGTTTACCTTATGCATTCACATTTAGCGAGAAAAAATATATGCATACGATACAGTAACAAATTTGTAGAATTAGTTATTGAAGAAAAGGTGTTTCATTCATTTCTCTGGATTTCTTTCATGCATCTTATTGAAACCGGAGGTGTTAGATATTTGCAAATATTAATATACAATCTATAACGAGAATTAGATTCTTTTTAAATTTGAATTTGATTTGTTCAACGATTCATCGGGAAATTAATCTATATGAACACACGTGTGCAAATAGAATACAAAATATTCTGAATTTTGCATATGCGCTCTATCAAAACCGGAAGTTGTGGATACTTGCAAATGTTTCTGTTCTATGTACATCCGCAACTTGCTATTTCGTATGAATTTAAACCGGATTGGTTAAGTGGTTCGTCCGCAATTTTTCGCTCAAGAATTCGCGCGTATAAGTCGAAAACAGCAAAGTATTCTGGATTCACGCATGCACTCTCTCGAAACCGGATGTGCTGCATATCTGTAAATGTTGCTGTTCCATCTAAATCCGGAATTTGATATCCCCTATAAATTTTAGTTCGACCGGTTTAGTCGTTTGTTTGAAATTTCGTCCAGAAAATTTTGAGTGCACATACGTACTATGACGTGAATTTTTATATTCCCGTCACAAAGGACCACCCAAGTTAGGGAAGTGATATGGATAAAATCCAGGAAAGGGCTCCAAATGTTTGTGCTAGAATTAAGATTTGTAAGTAAAACTTGTGAGCCGAACAGGTTCACAAGTTTCTTCCGAAGCCTTTCCGTTTTCTTTACCCCAGTCCGGGGTTTGCAGGGCGTCGTTGGGTCGCAGACCGCGAGTTCCAGGCGATAACGTTCCTTCAGGGCTATCGGAGTGGTAGGTAGAGGGTTGATGGGGTCAGGAAGCGAGGATCTCTGGATGGCTGGTCTTTCGTAGCGCCAGAAGGAGGGCATCTGAGGCGTGGTGCATATGGGGGCGAAGGTTCCTTGGGAGGGTACCTGGTGGTTGGCGTCAGGTCGACGGTGAAGTCAGTAGGGCTTATCCGGGAACAGCTCGAGGAGGATGAGAGGAAAGCGTCTGTGGACTCGCGAACTTCTTTTCCGCGGCATGTACTACGTACAAAGAGTGTGTCTTATAGTACCGGCCGAAAGTCCTTACCAGGGTTCCTCGCAGCGGAACGTGAGAGTTACTGTGGGAAGGCTAGGAGGCTGAAGCGAGGTGCTAGGACCACTTCAGCTACTCACCCGTTTCTGGTCGGTCAGTCGGGGCAAGACTGACTGAATTTACCGTGAATCGTCGGGGTTTTATACCCTTTGATTTGAAGTCGCCGCCGAAAATGACCTTGGTGATAACACTGCAACAATAAAAGTTCGAATTTGAATTTGGCCAACGGGCCATGGAACTATTAACGCTTTGCGCGTGCGCGGATATTATGCAGGCAAGGTTCTTTAAATTATAGCCTTTAGCGGGTAACAAACTTAGTGATCTCTTACGAATTTAGTGTTTTCTTATAAGTTTGCGTATCTTTTGAATGAACTTGATTTTTAAGCTTATACCGCTTATAGCCATATTCGTTTATATATTGTACTTAACTATATGGACCATATTATATAGTCGTTGTCTGCACACTTTGCTTCGGCGACTTGCCTAATTTCGTTGTCTTTAGAGTCCTTTGGTCTCGTATTCAATACGAGAAATCAAGAATTTATTGTTCATTGTAAAATTTGCCTTAGCGAAGTGATACACGGTTGATCTTTAACGGGTGACAGCGCTTGTTGGTTGAGTCTGTTTTGCCGCTCTCCCCAAGCCACGTTCTGAAGGGTGTATTCCAGTCTAGAAACCGAATTTTTATGCTATTTTTGCGCATTTTTTAAAGGAAACTATAAGGTTTTTTTGAGACGGGAGCTTTTCCTATATATTTATGCATATTTGAAGGACGTTTCAAAATTTTTTTATTGCAAAATAACTATAAATAAGCGCTGTATACAATACTGAAAAGGGTAATGAAAAGAAAATTGGTTCACGGCTTCCACGATTCCGGCTGTTCTGCTCATCTGAAACAAAAAACCAAAAAGATTCTTAATCTGTATGAGTTTGGCTATAGCAGGTACCAGAATGAATAAAAAATATTAAAAATTAAAAAACTGGCGTCATTTTGAAAATTATGTTTCGATTTTTGCTATTTTTTTCACAATTAAGAGGCTGTAAAAATTGAAAGAAAAAATATTTCGACTTGATCGTGGTCGAGACTATAGCCACACATGTGCTGAAGATGGGTGCACAAGCCCTACTCAATTAGTCAACTGGTTTTTGAGATATCATAGAAACCAATTTAAAAAACGTTGTTTCGAAAGAAAGGCGTTTAAACTTTTTCGTACTGCTTACATAGAAATAAATTTACTTACGATCAATCGGCTAGTTCATTTGCAGCATTTGTCCTTTTGCAGACATATTTTCCACACCAAATACTTGAAAATTATGCAGAAAAAGAAAAATCGATTTTTCTGACCCGCTAGACTAGAATATCCCTTAAGACCTTTAGAGGCAAATATTTATGGAAATTTCTATTGGCCGTAAAATTGATAACTGTTTTATATAATATTATAGAGTGAAAGACGACTATAGAATATCCCTTGTAATTGTATTTTTAAGTGATGCGTGATATATTTTCCTTGATGTGATATTTTCTGTTTCCCACTTTGCACTGATTAATTTATGTATTCCGGTCTTTCGCGATGTATTTGACTCTTGCCTATTCGCGGGGAAAAAATTTGTTACTTCTTTCAATCCGCGCAAACTTCGGTAGCCATCGACAGTAGTCATTCGAGTGCCTTTATAATTTCTTGTTCACTTCGTGTTAAATGTCTGTCATACCTTAGTGCGTTAGTTGGACCGTTTGTGATCGTTCCGCTTTCTCCATATTTAATTTGTAGCATCTTAAGACATTTTTATTGCATTTCAAAAATTCTGATAAGAGAACCGTTATAATATTGCTAGCGCCGGCTCTGGGCCGTGAGCCGCGCGTATAATCCCCACGCCGCGCATCGCACCCGAGACTCGCGCCAACAAGTTCCGTCGAGCTAGCCGTCCGCGCTGGTGCCATCAGCTGCGCTACAGCTTACGCGTGAGATCGAATATTAGGAATACACCGACTTTAATCTAGCGAATACTTTATTTACCATATCCTGCGAATGATTAGACGCAGAATTTATAAATAATAATAGGATCGGTTCGCCTGAATTTTGTTATATACGTTATTAGCGCTTTTGTAGCTCGTTCCGCATTTTTAATGACTTTTTAGTTCCTTCCGCGTTAGTTTAAGAATTATGTAACATCTTACCGCGATTTGAGCCCTTCTAGATTAACTTAATTTGAGTTTATATAGCTTCTTTCTTTTGGTTGTTGTAAATTTAGTTTAAAAATTCCTATACGAGTGGTTGGCGCTATTTCTATTTAATAATCAGCTTATTACGCTTTTGCTTCTCGCATGTCTTAGCTTCCATTTCTGGCTTCTTAATTGTCTGCTTTTACCGCATGTATTCCTTTTTGAAGATTAACTTCACTTTAGTTTATATAGATGCTCTTTTAGATGCTTTGTTAATTAACTTAAGACTTTTATGAAATTGGTTGGACTTTTACACGGCACCCCCCTTATCTATTATGGTCTTCCATGGCTTGTCACCTGCTTTTCTTGTTTTGCTTTTCATCTTACTTTCGTTTCCAAATTACAATATAGTTCAGGTGCGTTAAACTAACTTTTGGTGTTCTCTTTTCTTTCCTATTTCCGCCTATGTGTCCTGCTGAACACCACGACGCTCCCTATGACCTAGCCGCTTAGAGGGGCTTTAGTGAATCTCTACTCTAGACGCTTCTCTCTTGATCTCTCGGTATTATGGATGAAACTTTCTTTGGATAGCCATTGTCCCTTGGTGAGACAAGCTTTAAGTTTAGTGAACATTTAGTGATCCCTTTTGGTGGACCTTTGAGAACGGGGGGCTCCTCTTAGGCTGTTGGGATAGCCCCCAATTCCGTTATTGAAATATTAGAATCAACTTGGTGAGACTTTGTGAGCGGGCGACTCTTTTTAGGACTTGATGGGGTGTCGTCTGCTTCCGTTATTAGGGTGTTAATTTTAGGTTGTAAAGTGGCCTTCAGGAAAGTTGTAAACATTGTTCTTGGTGGATCCCTTACTTAGGTGAGTACGAAATACTCGTGGTATTCCGCGAGGGATACCTGGCGTCCAACTGGCTTTGTGCTTGGCGATAAAATTGAGCAAGAGAGAAAGAGAGACACAGCGAGAGAGAGAAAGAGAAAGAAATTTATTGATTCTGGAGCATAGGTCCCTTAGAACCACAGGCTATATACATAAAATATTTAATGTTATAATGGTAGTCTGATGAGAATAAGGTTGTACAAGCAGACAAATACAATAATATAAACGGTTTTAGGTGTTATTCATACGGATGTGCTTTGCGCCCTTCCTGAACCATCAAACAGCCAAAACAGTTCTGACGAAAATTGTATTCTGTTAATGCATCTGTAATTCGAGGCGGTAACGAGTTCCAAAAGCGTATTCCCGTAATAAGGAAGGATTTTTCATATGTGACAGTACGCACAGGTGGAGCGTAGAGTACATTCGTTCTGTGAAGATTACTACGCGTGCTGCATACTGCTCTGTATCGGATGCAATTGCCAAAAAGACCAGGTTCCCCCATATGCAGAGCTTTATAGAACAGGCCGCCAATAAATAGAAGTCTACGATTTGAAAGTTTTGACCACCCTTGATTACGTCTGTAATGCGAAATATGCGCATGACGCGGCAGGTGCAGCACAAAACGCACACATGAGTTGAACGCTCGTTGGAGCTTGATGTTAAATCAAGCAATCCGGTAAGATCAGTAAATGCAGCAGTACAATAATCTAGTATCGGTAATACCAGAGCAGTAACTAACCTTCGTCGCATTGGAGAAAGAGAAAGTTAGAGGCTGAATTTAGTGAACACTTGGTGCCGCGAAATTTGGCGTCCCCGATGGGACCTTTTGCCGGCGATTAAAAATATAACGTCGCAGTATATACGCATATACATTCCTTTTTGTCGATGGCGAATGCATAAGACACTCTCACATATTCTATGCAGTCGTGCCTAAACACCGAAATGACGTGTTTTGTACATTATAGTCGTTTAATTATTATTATTTTTAGTTCTTCAGTAGTATAGTCTTTAATTCAATTGAATCAGTTTGTAGCATGACTTTTCATTACATATGTTAATATTTATACAACCTTAATCCCAAAGCATGTGATTCTCACGTTCAACCTCAATGTGACGTTGGAACACGTAAAATCTAGCGAAAGTGTGAAACTATTATTTCCTCGGTGCCCGTCAATAATTTATGTAATTCCACTGTATCTGAAGCGCAACTTCGTTGATGTTGGTCTTATCGTTACAATTACAGCCTGGTATTAAACTGTTACGTAAACGTAACGCATTTCGGCATAGCAAATAAAACGTCCCTCTTAAAATAGTTTATCCAGAGAGTATCCCTATTTACTTCGTGGACACAGGTGGAAACACATATGTTTCACACATTGAAATTTCCATTACTTGTTATGACTATATTCTTATTTCTTGTCCTTCCCACTCTCTCTTGTGAATCGGATGGTACAAGTATATCCACTACACTATTTACTTGTGTTTTGTGGGTGGAACCTATTTTTTATCGTAGAGACTTTTATCGCGAGGCCGTGCTACTACATAAAGCAAGTAAAAGTGTAGTTAAAGATTCAGTGTCGTTTCCAAGTCTGCTTCGAGACGAGTATACGCGGAAAGTCGTGGAGTGCTTACAGTTGCGAACGATCGAATGCAGTGCCTCCGTGGACATTAAGAGTCGTTGACAATCGCTGATTTTCTACCGACCTTCATTAAACAAACGGATCTTCTTACGTTCAGAGTGTAAACAGGAAAATGGACACCGGCACAAGAGTAATTAAGAAAAACCCTGCGAAACAGGCCAATATTATTAGTCGATTGTTTTTCTGGTAAGTGATATCGTCATTTGCATTTACATTTTTATCATAGAATTACAATAACTTCAATGTTAGTGAAGTGACAAATTGGGAAGATATGCAGCAATGTCTTTAACATTGAATCGGTAATGGGATTCCAGTATTAATAAGAATCTATCTTCAAACAATACGCCGTGTAAAAAATCAACGTTACATTTGTTATTAATTTTCGATTTCTAATACTGTTTTTAACATATGACCTGAAAGATCGCACTACTAGTAACAATACCAAGATATATTTCCGTTTATTTATTTAGATTTAGTACTGCAGTGAATTTTCTAAATTATATTAAAATGCATTCTATTAAATTGTTAAGGTTCTACATGACGTCATTCAGCCAATATGTAAGACCAAGGCGTACGGTAGTTCCATATAATGCCTATCTTCCACTGCTTACGTGACGTCACACTAGGAATCCCAGAAGGAGTGACTCTCCACATATCATATGACTATAGTTCATCCATGAGTGAAATACGTTTTTGATGGGCCAGTTACCTATGATTTGTAGTACAATAGAGTTATGTAAATCTTGCTTATTCTATTCGTTGGTTAATTAAGCATTTGGTTCTCAAAACGTAACTTCTGAACGCTTGTTATGTTCCTTGATTTATGTTGTAGGTTGAGAATCGTCGACTTTCTGAGTGATTGTATTGGTACTTGCACGTAAATGTGTGTGCTTGCTGTATAGAATGCGTAGATGGTAAAATTCCGGAAAAACCCGCAGACTTGTTTGTGGAATAACAGGAAACTCTTCCATTCTAGAATACAGATGTTTTTTTAAATCCATTGCGAAAGTATATATAATTTTCAGTACGCCGGTTGTCTGACTATTTGTTTCTGAATTTCATAGAAAGAGCTGATTGTACGAAAGATTGATATAACAATATCAAGAAAAACACATAGAAAGATGTTAGTCAATGTTTGCAAGAGAAGAAATTACGATATCAAATTACACTTGGGATGCCCAAAAATAAAACATTTTTTGAGCTTGAATTGCGAAAAACTAATTAACGATTTTTAAACATTTTTTCTTTGTATTCAAAAGCACATAATTAAATACAAATTATGAAATTTATGTTGAAAAAAAGGTTGCGTTTTGCAAATGGCAGCGATCATTGTCAGACGTGTTTTCTGGTGAAGACCTTCGCCGTTGGCAGTGTATTTTCTATGGGTTTCAACTGAAATCAAAAAAACAAAATAAATCTTAAAGTTTATGACTTTTCGCGTTTTTTTTCAACGAAAATTTCATAATTTGCATTTGATTATATGTACTTTTGAATACAAAGAAAAAATGTTTAAAAATCGGTTATCAATTTCCGCAATCCAAGCTCAAATACCCTTCTATTTTCGGGCATTCCAGGTAGATGTGCCTTCTTAATGATTGTGCGATAATTAAGGGGACATAGTCATCTTAAAAATTCTGTAAAAGAAATTTTATTTTATTCTTGGGTTTTCAAGGAAATAGTGTATTTTTTAGGGATTATCTTCTTACGGGTTAGTACGCAAAAGTAATATGTAAGAATGTGACACTGACGCCGCAGTTCGACTAAAACAGTCTCATATATGTTTGAAAATTAGGAAAGTATATTTAAAGGAAAAACTATTGAACGGCTATATTTATGTGTATAGGTGGACGATGCGATTGTTTTGGAAAGGATCCAAAAAGGATCTGCTAGTGACAGATTTGTACGACCCCGTAACGAGCAACGAATCAAAAGAATTGGGTGATGCACTGCAAAGGTAAAGTACGCTGTACTTTCATCTAGAAATGACGCAAGACTTCTTCGAAGTCGGATAGGCCCCGTGAGGATTGCTCATATGATTTTTAATGTTTCCTTGTACTTCTTTTCCCTTGCCCACAATCTGTTTTCTAGCTACCTTATCTTGAGGCTCTCATGCTACTGAATCACAGCAAAAGTTGAATGATTCGAGATGAAAAAATTGGTTATTTTACTGAGGTATTAAACAATATTATCAGCAATAATTCAATCTAGGGATTATTTGTTGTTTTTAAATGAAAATGTTCTGTAATTGATTCATTCATGGCCAATTGATAGATTATTATAAGAAAATACTTTCCCATTTAAGTCACTATAAAACCTTAAGTTTTACATACAAAGTTATTCGCTTTAACGCTTCACGCTAAAGACGCTTTAACTTTAGTTAGTACAATACTCTTTAATAACTGCACTGAGAGTGAAATATACTGAGTATTAACTAAATAATTTATTTGGAAAAAATTGAGATCGCCCGAACAAAGAATATTGTTCTGTAGAACTCTGAAAATTTCTCTGCAAAATGTTAAAACTTTTTCTGCAAAACTGTGCCAATTCGGAGGCTACGAGTTTTGCATAGTTTTTATGATGAATTTTATAAATTTTTGTAGTACTGTAGAGTTTTCTCCGAGAATTTTCACACAATTCTCTGCATAATTCTACGACTTTATCTGCAAAATTCTATTTATTCAGGTGCAATGCATAATTTAGTATGTATGATGTTTGAGGAGTTACTCAGAATTCTTGAGTTTTGCAGTTTCCTTTAAAATTCTCGACTTGAGAAAGAAACATTTTGTTTTAACTAAAAAAATCGATGGGCAAAGATCCAAGTTTTTCTTCTCGCTATACCTATGTTATTATTTGTTAAAGAACATGAAAACCTAAACTTCTACACATATATTTTTTTAGTTATTACCAGGATTATTCTTATTCGAGCCTAGATTTTCAAAGAGAAGTGCAAAACAATCTCTTCTCAATTTTACGTCCAAATGTTTAAACCCTCTTGAAGCTTTAGAAGAATCTATTTGCAATATTATTATTAAAAATGAAATGAAATAACTAAAGAACTTCATTATGCTTTAATAGACCTTTATGCTCAAAAGAAGAAGTATTTTTAATCTAAAGATAAAAATTCCTCGACTCAGTTAATTATTATTATGGAAATTCCGATGATATCATTGACAAAAAAGAGAATAAGAAACCATGAATAAGTAGAGAATTAATTGCCAATTTATTTTAACTTCATTATAAAAAAATTCTGCATGTCTCTACAATTACATTTGAGAGAAAAAGGTAGAAATTTGCGGTGAAAAGTTTCTTTTTGGAACTCTTTCCTCTGTGGAACAGAAAAATGTTGAGAAAATTCTGCATTTCTCTATAATTATATTGGAGAGAAAACTGTTAGGATTTTATAACGTTGCACACTTGATGAACTTAAATAAAAATAGTCCTACTTGGAATACAAATATGACTTATGCCCTTATGGCATTGCTATGTAGCTCGGTCACACTTGCATTAAAGTAACGGCTACTACAATACAGGTTCATCAATAGAAACAAGAAAAACAAGAAAAACAAAACTAACTATAAAAGTCAGTGTCACCAACACCCACCCTCAATCACTTAACACATCAATTTTATATTATTCCAATGTAGCCTTTAAGGGGGAATATACACCTGGAAACGAAAGAAGAAAGGTAATTTTCGAGAATTTTTTTCAGGGAAACTATTGGAA
>JARQST010000405.1:99678-183584 GCA_030142225.1 Pachycephus smyrnensis | reverse complement strand
ATATAGGTATAATAAGAACAGCGACTGATTGTTATTTAAGTTTTCACGCGTATTTCATGCCCCTATCCTCATCACATCGATAAGCACCGCTCGACATAGTTCTATTTGCCGATTAGCACACATTAGTCTTTCCTGCTACACATGGACAGCTGGTAGCCATGGCAAAAAGACAGCAGCGCTTACCGCTCAGCGGCTTCGCGCCGGTTAATGTTTTTCTAGAAGAACAGTGTTCCGAATACGAATGCGAAGTCGAGCAGAGGAAACAGACCAGTTATGCTCGCGATAGCATAAACCCCTCAGCTACTACAATGACATCGGTCATAGTGAAGATACTTGTAATATTGACACTGCACAACTTTTCAAGAAATTTCATTCGCGCGGAGGCACCAGAATATATTGAGAATTACGTTCGAATTACCAGGAACGTTCTGGAGTACTACAGCAGCTCCTGTATAATCATTTTACATAATGGCTTCGAGGGTAATAAATTGAACAATCTTATCCACGCATCTTGATACAAATGCTACGTAAAGTGGCTCGTTCGATTCTTCTTCTTTTTCTTCTTCTTCCTCTCCGACTACGAATTTCTTTACAACAATATTTCGCTCTCTTAAATTTTCGACTTTCTTTCAGAAGTACCTTCAGTCCGCCTTGTTCATAGTCTCTCCCGTTTGTTCTCCAAATCTATGTTCTTCACGTCTACGGTGAGTCTACTTAAACAGAACAATAACGAATCGCAGGAACAATGGAAAATTTGCGATACCCGCCCAGTTCAACTGGTTCTGCTAAGAAGCAGCGAGTCTGTTACGAATTTCGCAAGACACGTCCGTATCAGCAACATCGATTATCCTATCTGGCTAATCCTGAGCACCGGGGAAGCCCACATTCTTGTAGATGCACTGAGAAAGAATCCTGAGAAGAATATTCTGGGACTAACCGAAGTGACAGAGATGCTCCATGTCTCTTTTAACGAAAGAACAGTCTACGAGTGGTATCTTCAGGGCAACAGGACTACAACCGACAAGTTAGGATCTTGGAACTCTGACGAAAACCTAGTGCTCCAAGTCAGTAAGGATGTCCGTTTGAGACGCAACAGCTTGTACGGGAAGACACTGAAAGTCGGAATGCTCGTTGTGAGTTACATTCACTGTCGAGATCAATACAGTATTTTTTTATTAAGGGGAAAGGACCAAGAGATTATTAAAGTTAACGTTAAATTCTTGCATTATCGTTAGCATTCACACTACGCTAGTTGGCAACTTGGCACCCTCAAGGACTTGTTTGGCGAATTACTATACGAATTGAGCAAGGCTGTCAAATTCAACATACAATACGTGATGGAGAATACGGAAGCTTATGGCAGCTGGGATTACGGAAAGAAGAAATGGTCAGGCGTAATGTATATGTTGACGACCAAGCAAATAGACTTGGCAGGAGTCGATCTCCGTATGACAACCGAGCGCCTTCGTGACGTTGACTTCGCGATACCGGTCTTATCGTCCGCCGATAAGCTTTACATTAAACGGCCGGACGAGCCTGTACCCTGGACAGAAAGTTTTCGGGTGCCTATATACATAACCTATATACTATACATATATATTACATAATTTATAAGGAAAATACTAATACAATTGATGTGTCTCGCCATACCCATTCACTTTGCTACTTTAATTATTGCATCGTTTCTATTGCACAGGCGTTCAGTCCAGGCATATGGGCTACTATAGGAATTTTGGTTTTGACAACACCGATCCTCTTGACGATAATATCATTGGTCAAAAAGGAAGAGGTCGCAGGGCACCTAATAATACAGGACTATCTTCAAGTTTTGGGAATTTATTGCCAGCAAGGATTGACTCGTAAGTTATCCTTTAATTAATATTTTGTATTCACGGTTTGATTGGAATTATCAGCAATTTGTCTATAGATTTTCCGAAGGATTTTTCATCTAGATTGGCCTACTTCTCTATCTTCATATCATCGTTAATCACTTACGCTGCCTACTCTGGTACACTCGTGAGCAGTTTGGCAGTATCAACTGACGAATTGCCATTTAACAGTCTTGAGGAATTCGCAGCACAAAGTACTTATAAATTCATATTTGAGTTCGAGGGTGCTATTCGCGACATGTTCGTAGTAAGCATTTAAAGCGTGCACAGTTAATAACATTTACCATAAACTTGTTTAATTACATACGAAGTGATGTAATGCTCCTTCCAGTCCTCCACTGATCCTGTACTGAGAAAAATGTATTCCATGTCGGAAGACCGCGAGAATCTGCCAAGAAATCAAAAACAAGGTTTTACGCAGGTATAATTGAAGTTCCTTAAATAAAAGAATAATTGCCAATCAATAGTAAGTATTACACTCCGTTAATCCAATTGAGGTTTGCAATGGTAACACGGGATACTACGTGGAAAGTACGTCGCTGATAAAAATGAAGTTGTCCTGTGAAATAGCGAGTGTGAATACTGGTCGTCGAGGTAGTATAGCAATGGCGCTGCAAAAGCACAGTCCTTACAGAGAGTTAATAAACCGCAAGTACGTAACGTAGTAACTGCTACTCAGAGTATTTTCTTATAATCCGACGAATTAGTTTGCAGAAATTTCGCGAAAACGGCATAATTGATCGACTGATTACGAAATACTTCGTGAATGACGATTCCAATAAAAACGTAAGGACTGAAACAGGATTCTGGAGCATAGCCCTGGCCTTGGCACTCCTCGGCAGTGGCACGATCCTCAGCTGCGTCATCCTTCTGATCGAGGTAATAATATTTCACTGGAAGACCTGCGGGTGCTGGGCGAGGGTGTCAACGGAGAGAAGCGACGTTAATAATTTTACGAGAGATTCCTTAAATCAGAACAGGCAACGCTGTATGCGATTAATGAGGAGGGAATTTTTTATTTGAACAATTTAATCGAATTGTATTTTGTTCGTCGTTGCTATGTCAACTTCAGGTTTCTCTTACCAATTTTATCTGGAACAAAAAGTTATGCGATATATTATAATTCCTGCTTGAATGAATGAATATCATATAGGCATATATATATATATAAAAATCCAGAAAGCAAATCGTGGTTCAATGCAATGAATAATTGAGCGGCTATGCCAATCTAAAGGGTTTATTTTATTTATAAGGTTAATCGTTGGCACCTGTGTAGAGCCTGTATACCTATAGCCATGTATTTAGTACTGTGCACTTGACTCGTGTCAAGAAACAAATGAATTCCGGTACATAACATTTAACTGGCCGATCATTTTTCACGAGCCGGAGTCACGAAATGTCTATCGTGTCAAAAGGGTGCCACGTGCGCGCGACTGTAACGCGAGGTTGATTTATTTATTTATAAAGGTCCGTGAGAATAAGGGAATAAAGAGATAGCTGTTTAATGTTTAAAGCCAGAATACAGAAGGTTATTGACGGGAACGTCGGCCTTTTGAATTTTTAAAGAGCACCGTGCTACGTCAGCAACCCTCATAATTTTCTCTCAATCTATGTTACTAATCTGAAGGGTGTAAGATTCTTTTTAGATATCGTACTTCACTATTTATCAATTTTTCAAGAGTAACCATTATTCAAAATAAAATACATCTTTTTTTTCTATTAGCTGACATAAGTCTAGTAGTTTAAAATTATTCCTTCTTTCATCGTGCGGATTAAAAGTAGTTATTAAAGCGATACAAGTAATAGTGGGTTGTCATATCAGCATTTTTTGCCTTTTTTTTTCTACGATAGATCATTGTCATTATAATTTGACAGCAGCGTGTAATTAAGAAGAACCGGATTGGCTGACGATTTCCCTGTAATATTCAATGACTCGATTGAGCCACCTTCTTCAAGAGAATTCGTACACCTACAGACGCGTTTAGGCACCGTATGCTGCCTACGCGCGCTGACGACCTACGCCATCAGCTCTTTCGGCCCACGCTACGGTAAAATAACAATTTTGTTATTTTGATCTTCGCACATCGAACTCTGATATAGAAGAAAAATGTTGTCGTTATTGTTACTGCATATTAACAATCAACGAAATTTTCATTGCAATAACAAATACGAGTCGAGTAGAATTTTATCTTTTCCAGTTCAACAAATATATACACATATCTTACACTTACTGTAGCGACTGCAAGCAATAGAGTAGCATCTATTCAATCATGCAATTCAAGAGCAAATCCAGTTGCTTGGATGAACTTAGGATTCTCTTGCCGTATTGGAAACTGCCCCTAGAGCGACTAAAGTTAACTGTATCCTACTGGCGGATATGGCGAAGCACGTGCTTCATTTCCGGGATCGGACAGGAAGCCAGTCCTTCAGGCCATTAAAAAAAACCACCGACGCACGCGTTCAATCTCTTAGCCAGGTGGTGTAATGGTCAGGGCCGGTGAGCACGATCATAGATCTCGCATTCAGGGAATGGTAAAGATTATTCTCAACCAATGAGCCGGGGTAAGATTCATTGGAATTTCAAGAATGATTATGCCATGGCGTTATGGGCACGTCCTGTCCTGGAACTCGGATACGTATCCGGGCGAAACTAGCGCTCCCGTATAATAATGCAAACAACAATGGAAACAATGGACAACCGGTTGACAAAGGATAAACACTATCTCGCAGTCAAGTAAGTAATAACTACGTGTAATAATACCGTGCAGACTGCCGGAGACTCTTGAGAGAAAGACAAGAAGAAAGACAAACAGTTGTTACAGTTTAAAGACGTTTTTACAACTGGTAGGAGAAGGTCAAATTTTCGGCGGGTTCTTTGAGATTCTCTTTGGATTCGTATTCGTTGAGTTCTAGTGTCTCCAGGCGTCGAAGGCCACTCGAGTCAGGACGACATCTTATCCTCTTCTTATCTCTACTCCTTTTCTTTTTCAAACCGGCCTAGACACAGGAAGAATAATGTAGTCCGTTCACGAAGCGGAACGTCATTTCGTCGGCGCGCTTCTTAAGAGAGATGATGATTCTACCTCATGACTTGGGACTGACTAGCCAGTGGTAATTAAGCCGATCATTGACCTCTCTCAGCACCTTCGATTGACACACCTAATCGAGTCTTCTATAACCATACTAATACCCCCACCCCCCCTATGAAATTAGAAAGGCATAATCGGAGTATATATCAACACGCAATGCGTTGCAGTGCTGAAACCTAACAGAAAGTAGTCTAGTTACTCACTCCTTTCCTACCCCTCGAAAAATTACAAGACTTTGGGCAGCGCAGTCAGGAAAATTCGCAAACCTGTGATAAAAGTATTGCCCAGTGCATTCGTGCAAATGATATCAATGTAACGGTACAAGTGCAACACGTTGAACTTTGGGCAACATGCGAATACAGCGTAGCGCGTCTTTGTACTTAAATACAGATAAATTTTGACCAAGAATGGATATCTCTCGTGTTATTAAGAGAAAGAAATAAGAGAAAAAAGAAGAAGAGTGAAAAGCCAAAGAGCGTGCAGCAGCACCTGCCCCAATAAGCTGGATTAATTGAATAACTCCTCGGCGCAGTCTCTAGGCTTATGTATGAAGTTGATAAAGCCAGTATTACGCAAGAACGAAGAGGCAAGAAGAGTCACTATCAATGGCAGCAACAGCCCACGCCGTCTTTTGGGATCGGGCAGGGAGGCTGCTATGGCACACAACACTGCAGCACCATCCTCCAGAGGAACTAAAGGAATGGAAAGGAAGAGACACAGCAGGCACTGAATTATCTTTGTACAGGTCTATTCGTATACAACACGTCCGTCTGCCTCTCTCTCTCTCTCTCCCCCTCGTCCGTACTACCTACCTTTGGCTTGATACGCTCCATACCTTCTCTATACGGTTCCAACACGGTACCCACGATAGTGTTTCGTTTGGTTGCGTCGCCGCTGCCTTTTCTGCCCGCTGACATTCAGTTCTGTTCAGTTGTACGCGCGACGGCAGCATAACGACACCTTCAGCAGCGCTTCTCCTGCCCGAGCCGCGTTACTGACTATAACTGCTGGCTCCCCTCGTTACCGTAAATAGTTTTTCATTAGAGCTTTGACACTTAATATTTTCAAACCAATTTTCTCATTGATATTATTAATATATATTAATAAAAAAATAGCTCAATATTAACCTCACGCACCGTTACCCACGCGGGATCCGTAATCTTGATTGTAATTAGTACAGTTACCTTAAGACAATAGACTCTTAGGAGATACGTACTTACCTTGGACTCCATAATCATAATGTAGACTCTTGTTTCGACTAATGGAACTATCCATTCTTTACTCTAGTTTTCTTTAATTCTCTTACTCTTGGACGTTTCTTCGCAAGTTCTTATTGTATCCTCTTTCCTCTCTATGCCAGGGATAGATAGTTGCGGCGGTGTACAATAGTGACAATTATCGTGAGTACTTCCTGCATAGAATTCCTGACTGGTAATATCGGTACGCAACAGCAGACTTCAGGACACTCCCAAGACTTTCAAGGACTTTATATGCAGAATCGGGAAAGGATTACGGCGCACATAGTTCGACGCCATATATTACTATCGATGCGAATGCCGGTTGCAATACCTCAAGAAGTAAGTACTTAATAGAACAATCATCGTATATTCTCACTGCTGAGGGAAATTAAATAAAGTGGCGTCGCTCCTACCCGATCTGCGCTAATTTCACTTTGATTTTTTACCATTAAATGGAACGACGTCATCCGGAAAGTTTTATTAATAAATTCATTCGTGACATATATAAATAAAATAATTATGCGACAAACGCATAGAAACGAGGCCCCGTTGCAACACGACTCTGCCTACATTTTCTAACACCCACATTGGGGCCTGGCCTTCATCAAGACTGGTAGAATCAGTTGTGAAAACAGTCTGTACAGTTATACCACCATCCTGCCGATATACGGGCCCTGCATGATCACGTAGGATCCCTGGAAAAGGAAAGGAAAATCTATAGAAGGGGTACCAGTTACGTATTACATAGTTCAAGATCAATAGATCTTACACGGTTCATTGTACACCGACTAATATAGACTATGCATACGTATATTTTTTTCTATGTGCCCCGAGATATGTGTAATTGTTGAAACGCGAACGTCTCCTTCTAAAGTAAAGTGGCGTCGCACTCAATAAGTTACAATGAAATCAGACTGTACATAAATTGACACGTTTCAGGTTGCACGGTGAGAAGTATGAAGGCTTTCTGAACGTCACGCCGTTAAGCATAGAGGAAGCAGCCGTGAACAAAGGGCCCCAGGAGCTCGGGCGGAAATGGTGTACAGGGGTATATTGCAGACCGACGAGCCTAGGGATGCGCCACGACTCGTCAGGATGGCACCGTTGCGCACAAGTCGTCTTAATTCACAAGGTGCCAGGAACACGTCATACTTGGCTCAACACATCGACGAAGAAAATGCCAGACTGATCGAGGAGAGGCGCTTGAGACGCGAACGGGATATAGAAACGGTCGAAAAAGTCATCCTCAGGAATACTGGGGTGAAGGTCGTTGGCGTGCCTAGACTCAGGAACATCAATCAAATTCGAGAAACTGTTTTCGTGGATCCTTCCGTGACACCCATAGAACAGATTGGCAGGAACGGTAAAGTGAACAGGCCGCACTCCGTTGCCCTTGGCCTCGAAATGGATCATGGCAAAAATATGAAAAATTCAAGAACTCATTCTCAGAGCAGTATGCTTGCTAATCTCAAGGACCTCGAGAGACTCAGAACGACGCCATCCTCTTCGCCGGAAAAGACCTCCAAAGCGAATAGGAGCCAGGATGCATCTTCCAGGATTGCTACCTTCTCGGGAAACGAGAGGATCAATCAGAAAAAACCCAATGACAACTCCTCTAGGATACGCTCGGATATATTTAGGATACAACAGATGTTTCAGGATCCTGGAAGTGATAGCTCTAGGAGGGCAAACTTAAAAAATTCAAAGAGTCAAAGGGATCTCGAGGATGCTGAGAGGAAGAAGAAACTCTGTCCCGAGACGAGCAGGACTAAATTGCTCGCACAGAAACTAGTGGAAGCATCCAGGAACAACAAGGATATCTCCATCAAGGAGAAACTCAAGGATAAGGCTATCTCAAGGACCATCCACTTGACAAAATCTAACAATCCGACAAAGGATCAGCGTAGAAATGAGAAGACCGAGAACAAGGACGCACCACAGACTCTGAATAGTGACAAATTTTCAAAATCTAATACGAATACTTGTACAAGTCCTTTTGAGAATGAGTACGCGAAGACGTCCATGTTGAATCCTGTTGGTCAACAGGAGAATACACAGCATCCTCAACCACCCGCGCGACGAAGAAGAGACTTCAGAACAACGGAGCAAGAACAAACGATTCTGGACCTTCCGAATATACCAAGCAGTGTCAAGGAGGAGGACAGAACCAGGAAGATATTAGAGAGGCCAGACATCTTGGACGGACTACTTCAGGAATCCAACAAACAGCTGAAGGACTTGGAGGCCGATATATGCCGACGTGGGCGTCCGAGAAGTCACTGGCGAGGATTCGTCCAATCGATGAGGTTGCACGACGTGGATCTTCACTCTGACAGCGAAGAACAGTCAAAAGGTAAGCTTTTCATAAACCAATAATAACGCAGTATATATTGAACAAAGGTGACTTGGATAAAGAACAACGAGAAGACAAACGGCTGCATTCTCTTGGAGAGATCAAGGAAGAACAAAACGATCTCGACTGCATCCTCGTGGGAGAAAAAAGAAAGATAGAAAGCGGATTATTGGCAAAGATTAAGGATGATTTAAAGACACGTGTGGACCTTAGTCGAGGAACCATTAATTCCCAGACTGTACTCGCCCCTATTTTTGGGACCCCATGCATGCGTTACTATGCTGGCCCAGGTCAGGGTCTCTCAGAGCCTAACATATGCACACTCCGCACATATGGCTCTGGTTAACAGAATTGGCTGGGGGCTTATGTCAGCTTGGGAAAACCTTTTACCGTTGAGCTAATAGTTCCTCATTTTTTCTCTTGTACGTACTCTCTCTTTTTCTTTCTTTCTTTTCTATTCTCTCTCGCTAAGTAAGATCCTAGCGTGGTGGTGCAGAGTGCTCAAGTGTAAAGGGTGTAATGCATCAACAATGTACTGTGCATGAATATACATATATTCTTAATGGTAGACACTAGACAGTGACTCTCAGCGGAAACAAGAGTCTGAGGGTTATCGCGTTGCTGAGTGACTAAATAACTGATAGCTCAGGAATCCGGGTATCTCGGGCGAGTTTCGTGGTAAGAAAAAATGTTCCTTTAAAGAGTCGACATTAATTCAAGCTGAAAACTGATTGATCCGTAAACCCCCTAATTCTCTAATATAAGCTGAAAGCCACATCCTAAAAATCAACCCCCTTGTACCCTACAGAATTTTTCGTAAAGTCAATTTTTCTAAATGAAAATTTCTATATAATTATCATTACTAGAAAAAGCGTAATAGTTCTTATTTCTTCTACATAAATCATTTGTGAATGACAAGAAAAAGGTACAGTCGGAGATAGAGAAGCTCCACAAGGAATAGGAAATACAAGAGTTCGAATGACGATGATCCAATGACGGTATGAGAACGATCGGCGAACTAATGAAACGATTGTTGCGTCTCTCGTTATCAGTCGTGCGCTTATCTTCGGTTCTCTCACAGCCCTTATTGCCCTTGAGTCTACGCCCTAATATTGATCTGCGGTTCCTTGGTAGTCCCCACCATCCCAGTACAGTCTCGGCACAATGAAATATCCCCTCTGTCCACAGTCGGCCATATGCCTGATGCTTGATGCTCGCCAGTACAAACGTAGCTGTCAAACCGTTAGCACATTCTCCACTACTTCATTCCTCTCTCTCTCCCTCTCTCTCTCTCTTTCTCTCTCTCTCTGTTTCTCTCATTCTCTCATTCGTAGTTTGCCGTGCTGCTACCACTTCATTAGTTGCTTCGCTTCGCTCTAATCCGTGGAAGCCCGGGGGTATTTTTGTGTTTCACTTATCGCCGGCTAACGTGGATCAGCCCCCCTCCACCTCCACCCCCTCACGGACTGTGTCATCAGTGTCTATTAGGATTTTCTACACGAAACCCCATTTGTCTAGTGTAGTTAACTTTATCCCCTAATTCATAGTATAATTACGGGGATAAAATTCTCAGGGTGACTCCAATGTGACGTGACTGGGATACTTCACTTGCTGGACAATGGTCCTATGCGACGTCTGCGATAAAGGTAGGGATAACTGATTAATGATTAATTAGGGATTGCGGGGAATTATTGTAGTTTTATATGCATGTGAGCTACTCGAAGGGCTATACCTATATGGATTTCGAGGTACTTGTGTGTAGTATGTGTGATGTGTTTTATAATGAATATAGCTGGCATTGTATTGTGTCTGTTATACCAACGGGAACTTTGTCTCTCTTTCTCTCACTCTTACTCATGGACCACGATGGCGCATCCTTTTATTACGTTTATCCATGCACTCTAGCAACCAACAGATCCTCCGGCTCTTGTTCCAAGAGATAAAAAAGACTCTTCTCGGAACAGTAAGATTATATTAGCTCCTATACCGAGCGGCGGACTAAGCGGCTTTTCAGATTACACCTCGCGCGCCTAATTGTCATTTAATTATAACTCATCGTCGATAACGCAGATCGATCGGATATCGACAAGTCGCATATTCATGGGTTCTGATTCTCGTTTTCTCTCTGTTTCTCTGTTACTACTTGTAATCCGTACATACTGCTCGGAAGAGAGGTTCTGCACGGAGGCAATATAAACAGACTAGAAGCCAGGAAGGAAGAAAAGATGGATGGACACTTTACTCGTCGGCGGGAAGACAGGAAGACTTACACAAAAAATGTGTTGGCAGCAAAGAAAAAAGACTGTGAGAAAGGCAAGAGAATGGGCCAATCGTACATGTGAAATGCTCGAGTGAGCGATAAAACGGAACAGTGCGGTCGTCTGTTCGTATGCATGGTGATTTAACTGGCACGAGCAAGCGCCTGCTTATCGTGCACGCCCGAAAAAAAGGCACAGAGAAAAGAGAGAGGAGAGCGAAGAGAGGAAAGAGGAAGGAGAGGATGAAAAAATAATACGGAATACCTTATCGAGGAAAATACAAGAACATGCATCCCGGCTGGATTGCATCGCCTCGCTGCGTTTCGATGCAGCGCAGGGAATCGCATGAGATTCAGTGTCAACGAACTTCTCTTTACGAAGAAAAATGATTGAGCCGAGCCATCCGAGACGCTGGCATTCGTCATTGCACTGGTGGAGGCATTTAGCGTCAGTCGAGGAGTCGCGATGTGTGGAGCAGTGACGTCACGCATCAGTTAAAATCGTCAAGACAATTACTACCGATAAAATTTGGAAATGTTGATAATTCAATTATAAGATTAATGGTGGTGAATATTTCCGATGCCTGCGTGATCCTCAGGGCTTTTTAAGTTTTCATGTAGCGCGCAGCATCCAGGATTGGGTCGCTCGATTAGATGAAGTATTATAGGGGTTGTCCAGGTGCATGCGGGACACTCCCATAGCTGTATACTATCCCACGGGATATTGCAGCGAACCTACAAGATGATTTAGGTCCTATACTACCTTCGACGTAACTTCCATACATTTTTCCTCGTCTCTCTGCGTTTCGCTTACGTATGTTTATTCACAAGCGTCGTGACGCCGTCCATCGATTGTTCTGTTTACCTTCAGGAAATCAATGACAATTAATTTCACGGGAAATGAACATTCGATTTTACCTATTATATGCTCATTGCCTATACCCCTATATCGGCTCTGGCTCTGTACACGCTGCCAGAGTGTCAGCGACCTTTGACACCCGCTAACGCACGACCCGCACGTAAATATTACGCAGGCGTCCATAAACATACATACTGGCTATACAGTCCTTACTCGTTGACTAACTCATTGCTTCATTCTCTACGCACATACACTCACGTAAGAACTTCGTGCTCCCCGGAATACCAACTCGCCATCGCCCTCACGTTGACACTTACACCGTTACAAGCATCGCGCAGCAACTGCGATATTATTGGAAATTATTGAGATTACAGAAAAAAAGATTAACAATTATATTTAAGGGGAGAAAAAGAAAAGCAAGAGGATTGTTGGGATATTTAATTAGATTGATTTTCAAACTATCAGCGTACTGACAAACGACTCTTGCGTCATTTAATGTATTTCCACGTGTTGTCAGTTATGCGGCAGAGCATGTGTGTAGTCGTGACAGCTGTCAAGTCGGACTGCTAGACCGATAACGGACTATCCTGCGTGTGCACTGACACCTCTAGGTATCGATGCATACACTCCTGTGAAATCACTTGGACAAGGTCATTGACGCGTTGTCCATATATTGGTAGAGTACTATCACTGATAGCTTATCTCATCCGCGTCCATCCGCACCAGAGAGTTTAACACGCAAAAATAATTAAATGCCCTACACTCGTACGTGCCACATGCAGTCGATGTATCATGTACGCATCTTACAATTAGTGGTGGATGAGTTACGGCTTTGCGTCTCTGCTCTCTGCTCTCGTCCATCGCTGCCTTTACGTGCATAGAGATGCGTCGTTGCTCCGGCAGTACCTTCTTTTTTTTTCATTGAAAATCTATTCTTCTTAATCGACTCCCCTCGCCTGGATATTTCAAGCAAGAGAAGGATACCTTAAAGAATCCTTTTACTCCGTGCGTGTTCGCACAATAATCGAGTAACTGTATGCAGACAATGGCCGAGGCCACTCGGTGCGCATCGTTGACTCCAATTACAACGAAAGGTTCTCATTTCAAAGTAAACGTGAACGGGACCCACTGAGGACCTTGTTTACGGAATATTAATGCAACTTTAATTGAAAATTGAATGGAGAATATGGAGACTAGTACGATGCATACTCTTCAGGAAGAATGACTGGCTTCCAATCTGCTGTATGTGACGTGACCCTGGATTCCAGGGGGGTCCAGGATTGCTCTACTAGCAATAGACTCGAGGGATTTCTTTTAGGTTGATAAATCGTAGAATTCGTAACCTTTACGTAATGCACTGTTGACAAGCACAGACTGGAACTGTGTGTTGTGTCTAATGGAAAGGAAATTCTCGTGAGCTGAGCTCATATGGTTCTGCACTGTCATCATGTATAGCAATGCGCATGGAAACTCACTTTGAATTCGTACAGGCGCAACCAACGCATACGCAATCACCTCACGAGCGAGGCAGACCGGGTTCGATCGACTGGCATTTTATTTATAAGTTTTTTTTATTTGCAGTTATCGACATCTTCCTTTGACTTTTAACTGCTATTGTTTAACAGCAATTTCTAGGAGCGTCGTTCGTCACACTGTAGTGTACATGACGTATGCAAAGTACTATAGTGCATGACAAATTGAGATATCAATACCTATGGGCATCATTGACAGTCATTATTTTTAAAGCCGACTGACTGATGAATCATTTTGCTGTTATTGCGCCTCGGTTGGACACGTAACGAACGCTGTGAGCACACGAATGTACATGTAGGGCCGCCTTAGTGTTCGACCGACCGTATTCAATGGGAAAGGGACTGAAGATTTTCGTATCAGTGAAACGAGTGTTTCTGACAAAACCAATATAACGTCTGATAAGCGTAAACCCACTTACAATTACGTTCGAACGACATGGAAAGTCCATTTGAACCGTAAGCGACTATTCGCCTAAGCATCGCGTGTGCGAAGATTAACATGTCGGCTATGGACGCAATGCGTAATCACCTAATCACTGTCTCACACGATTACGATTACTATGCTGATTACTATAGCTACTTGCTCTCTGATTCCGATGAGTGGAACTTGCTCAAAGTATACCTGTCCGCAATAGTCTGGCCGGCGCTAGACGTGTGCGCGGCCTTACATGCTGTGCAGAGAAGCCTGACGCGCACGTGCGTGTGTGCAGCCAAGTAGTCACACTATCCAGACACACCAGCCACGCAACACACACGCACTATGCGTTGTGCGAATATGATAAGGAACGACGTCAGCCCGTGCAAAATACGTTAGTCCTCTGACCATGTGGACACCTGTGCGTCTCTCTTGTTGTCCACCACGCACACACGCACAACCCACCGATGCCTCGTAGCGTATTGGGGAATTGTAAAAATGCATTCGACTACGCACGCACATGCTCACATGCGCATTCATAGAATCGAGAGAATCGAGAGAAGGAAAGAGAAGGAAAGAGAAGGTCCCAACGGTTTCCACACAGAAGCGCACGTGCGTGAGTGGTTTTGTTCTTTCTTCTCTCGCCTACTAAGAGGGAGAGAATACAAAAAGTGAACAGGAATACACAGACGCACTCGTGCGCCAGTGTACTCGTGTCTCGAGCAAAGAGGGAGGGAAGAGCGTTGAGGCCGCACCGAGCCGCACTAAATAGTGCGGCGTCTCTCAGTGATCGCGCGACGTTCAGTCCTCGAGCAGTGCGAAGCCCTTTGCGAGCTTCTCCGCTTGCTGTCTCTCTTGCTCTTACTCTACTCGCTTGCGGATTCACGGAACATTTGTATCGCTATCGAAAGATCTGCGACAAGAGAAAAAGAAAGAAAAAAAAGAAATTGCGTCTGTGGTCAAGACACGAGTGTATAATGCTCGCCTACATACTTGGTTTTGCCTACTTCTATGCCGAACTTTTGCGCCTGGAGATGCAAATGGTCTTGCACCCTGAGGAATATAAGCTCTCTAAATTCGTCATCTAAAGACACACTGTAGCGACAGTCCAGTCATCACTGAATGATAATTTCGTGACTTACGAATCGTACTATGAACTCCGACAGAAGTGGCAATACGCGAGGCTCCCTGGAATGTCGTCCGGAGTACACTCGAGGATCCCTCGAAGGCCGGAATTCTTCTTTCACGTGCAAGAGGATGCGTAGCTGTCTGTCTGTGTAGAGTGTGTACAGTGTACTCCTGCGCCTAAGTGAAAGTCAAACGTTTTGCAAGATGACTCCCCGGTATAACAATGAGAATCATTATGATGAACCCTGCCACGGGATTTGCTTCAGCAGATTCGAAGGAATGTCTCTTGGAAGTTTCGCGTGTTAGAGTCTACAGAAAAAAGATCGATTTCTTGAGAATTTCTTCCCTTCTTTCTATTATCTTGATCATTTTTCTTTCTCATTAATTTATTATTATTAGCGAAGCTTCGTAAACGGACACTTCTCAATGTAATATCCGACGAGTTATTTCGATTGACAGCACATGACAACTACCTCATTGTATCGTTCCAATGGCGATATGCTGAAAAACTTGATAACTTGGAAACCTCGACATTATTTTATCATGGAAGCCATACTCAATTGTAATTGATTTTATTGGTCCGATAGTGTATTATCGATAACCCACAAGGAGTGCCATAACGAGTGTCCTGATGTTTTCACTCTTCATTTTACAGATCTCAATCTGTGGAACAAGAGCATTAGCCAAAGATGGCGAAAGCTACGAAGAAGATGCTCCGTTCAAGAAATATCCGAACCTCAGGAAGCCCTTCTTCAGGGTGCTTCAGCCCGAGGCATTATACAAAGCGTCAGGTCGACGCCGACCAGCCGAGAAGTCTCGCCGGCCGCTAAATCCCTCCAGGAAGGTTCCTCTCCGAAGAAGCTTCTACAAACGAGTTCCTTACGTTTGCCCGGTAAGCAATCCTTGACACTGGGAAAGCCTCTGTCGTAGCAGAATACTTTTAATTCCTCTTACTTGCGCTCGAGTGAAATTGATCTGTTGAAGATTTAAGAATAATTTGTGCAGCGCCATCTTGATGATAACCGTTGTAGCTTCTGGAACCCTAGAGGGACCCTAGGGTCTCATGTGTTATCACGTTATCAGCTTATCGAACATTCCTAGCAATGAATTGCATTTCAAATTCTGTGTGAGAGATTGCGCTCCATACGTCACCCAGCAGGTGCTGCCACCTTTAAGCGACAAATCTATGAATTACTTTGGTCGCATGCATTTGTATCTTTTTAGGTCAACTCGGTATATCCTAAAAGTTAAAAATGTATCTATGCTAATAGAGAGTTAAAGACTCTTCCCTGATGATCGGTCGATTACATCAGTAGCCAACCTCCGATGAACACTCAAAATGGCGTCAATAGTTTTGTAAAATGTACTAAACATTTGTCGTAGGTACTGCAAAAGGTCTGTCGGAGATCCAAAGTGTGTTGAGAAGCAAATTCAGTAAGATAAACGCCGGTATAAGGAAAAGGAAGGCTCTGAGCGTAACAGAGGTATTTCCTGGGAAAGATAATTCCTCGAGTTTCTACGTACCAAGTCCTTTGACGACTTCCTGCAGCGATAAATTCAACACGTCCAGCTACGACGCAATAGAGCCGTCTTCTTTACCTCCGTATCCATTCCATGAGAACTTAGAGACACTGGCAGAGAATAGCGCACCTAACTCGCCGCGTTGCAAAACCGGGACGAATGACTCCCAGTCCTTCACCTACAGTCAGGAACAGGATGACGGCGAGAGCAAGGATTACGAAAACGTCCTATTCACCAGGTGCTCCCAGAGACAGCGCGGTCAACTTCAGAGAAGCAACTCCGAGACACGCGACAGAAGCACTCCCGAACATTCTTACGAAAATGTCCAGTTTCAAAGGATCCTCTCCAAGGGTTGTTACTCTGGTGGCGCCCTGTCCAGGAGCAACTCCGAAAGCAGAGATGGTCCTCACTGTTATGAGAACGTTCACTTTCAGAGGAATGCGAACAGTAGGAATCATTCGGATTCCGGTTTCGAAGGTATACATATACCCAGGGTCGCCGCTAGGAAAAAGACGACGGACTTCAAGGTTGGCGGACAAGTCTCCAGCTACGCTACCCCGTCTTCCGAAGTACTGAACAACAAGCCAGAGGATGGTCCTTCTAGTCTCGGCACTGAACGACGTAGCCCCGGTAAGAAGAACACACGTAGAGTGAACAGTCGCAGCGTGGCCAATATACCCAGCTCCTCAGGGAACGCTCTCAAGACGTGGCAGGTATGCAACTTATATAGTAAAAAGATAATTAACATATACATACGACCTCTGAGATCCTTAAGGGTTTTAATTTTTAATATTTATTCCTGTCAGGGTGTGCAGGATGCCGATGAGGGTCTGAATACTGATTCCGAACTGGAGGACATCGACGAGAATACCGAGGGCGAGGAATCACGGTTCTGCACGCTTCCACGTCCTGGAAAAGCCGGCGCTTCCTTCACCATACTCACCGCCAGGTTCATGAAAGGACCTGGACACAAGGGTCTGGGTTTCAGCATCGTAGGCGGCACCGACAGTCCTCGTGGGAACATGGGAATATATGTCAAGACCGTCTTTCCCAACGGACAAGCAGCAGACCTGGGCACCGTCAAGGAAGGTATACTGGCAGAATGACGATTTTTAGTTAATTTCAGAAGTTGCCCCAAACGAGGATTTCTTTCTAATATTCGACATTTATCTGTATTTCAGGGGATGAAATTTTGTCTGTAAATTCGAAACCTCTTCATGGCATGACCCACGCCGAAGCCATAGCCGAGTTCAAATCGGTAAAAGCCGGTGACGTGGTTCTTCATATCGGACGTCGCGTGCCAAGACGGAAACGGGAGTCTCTGACGCTTCCGCCGACAGCTCCTACGTCCCGTCAGGCTGTCAAGTGAAATAATAAGTGTGGTGAAGTCCGTCGAGCTTCACTCAAAACTGAGAACTAGTGATGAGAATTCGAAATTGAGAGCCCATCGACGAAATTTACCATTGACGGTATTAAAGGCATCTTCCATTATTACATTTATTCCATTAGCGACTAAGAATTATATCGAACGAAAATTGATCGTTAGTCAACTAGAGAATCGAACAAGAGAAATCGACGTAAGCGACAACAAGAACAAAAAGAGGTAGTACATAGATAGATACGACATGAAATCGAAAATATCCGCATGAAACCAAGTGCTCTGGAACTATGAGAAATTTTATAAAACGATATTCAGCGAATTTCACTTTTTGACAAAAAGAAAACGAAAGACGAAAATGAAAAGTTAAAAAATAGGTTAACGCGCTATATCAATTAATATACACATTTATAATCTGTATAGTAAGTCGTATGATATATATATTCGCATATACTATATACTTATACATATCTCTTTAACGAGGGACCTAAGAAAGCGATGCTGTCGCGTATTAATCCAAAGCCTCTCGAGCGTTTGATATTATTTTTTTACTCACGACTTTCTTAGGATTCTCTATCCACGTCTTACACTTACATATCTTACAGCGAGCATCAAAGATAATTAAACGAAGCAGCAACAACGACAAACACTAAAGAGACCTACGGGAAAGAAAAGATAAATAAAGGAGCTAGACCAACGCGAGAGATTCACTCCAAAGACGCAGCCCAAAAATATTTTTTACTAACGTATATATACAGTTATAGTGAGAGTATATAAGGAAGAAGAAAGTCAATCAAAGATTAGTGGCAAGGAGGTGTCAGGGAAGATCGCAAGGGCACGGAAGGAAAATTGTAATAATATATTAATGAATAATATAGTAGTTTAGTAGTTGTAAAGAGACGAAGTGGCAATTCGTATGTTTTTTTATTAATTAACGGGAGACTATCATGGCGCGGCTCTCCGACTTTTTTTTTCTCTTAGGACAACAATCTTTGTTTGGCGCATCTAGTCGACTTCTAAGATCTTTCTTGCTTCCCAAAGGCTTTTCTTCGGGGCTTTAAGATAAAGTTATATCGGGAATACACCTAAAAATATATGTAATATATTTTAATATCAATATATTTTGAAATATATATGTAAAAATGCGCGAATGACTTATCGCTCAAAGGATGGAAGAAAACCGAGAGGGTTACAAAGAACAAGGAACAATAGAAGATATTTTAATTTACTGTAGTATATTCCACTGTATGGTACGCTATGTTATAGGTATAGTGTTATTCATCAATGGATTCGCGACTATCTATAGTTCCATACCCGTACGTGCACGCTTGACTAAAGTTTCTGGACATTCCATTTCCGCATAAGTGCCGCGCTCGTTCCTCGTTCGAGAGAACCAAAAGAAAACAAAGAAAGATATAAGAGGGAAAGCACAGAGTGGAAAGGTCGAAATAGCTCATATTAATTGTCTTCCTTGCGATCTACGAATCTAAGTTCTTTAATGTTATTCTAATTATTAGATCGGATCAGAATATTGGCAAGATCGAATAGAAATCGACAATAATAGCTGTGCAATTTTTCGAAACAAGGCAGAATATATCGTATCCAAATGAACTTGTGACTATAGAGACGCGAACCAGAGAAAAGATACCGGAACAAAAAAAAACAAACCAAACAAAGCTACGGATAGTAATAATAAGAAGAAATATCAAAAATCAAGAACGACAAACTTTATGTGAAATGCAATACTTTTCTAGTTTAGAAGGAATCGAGTGTACTACTTACAATCGTCGGATATACATATGAGAATAATACATGTACACTAATTTATATATACTATAAATATATATATATTTTAGAATCTTTATTGGTTAAATAACGTACACGTACCATATATGTATATATTGAAATGTACACACTTTATTACGAGACGAGGAATTATTTTTATGGTACTTTCTTCGTGAATGTAAAGGCGAGAATAAAGTAAACAAGAAATACTACTCATTGCAGTGGCGAGATGTGTCCGATGCACCTGATGCACCCGATGCACCTTGTGGGAATGATAAAAGGATTCGAAAGGAAAGAAAAATCAAAAGACAGGAGAAGAGGAAGAATAAATAATTATTAAAAATGACATGTATACGTGATATTATTTGGAGGAGAACAGAAATAAAGGAAAGGGAAAAAATTAATTGTCAAAGATATCCTGCGTGTAAGCAGAGTACACTATACGTCCTTACGTCCTTACGACCTGGTGAGATACGCATATCTGAGCTGACTATACACATCCTTAAGCATCCGTCAGACCTCGTTGACGTGCTGATGAATATTGTAGGCACGGCCACCTCTTCTGGATTCCCTAGGAACAATTCCAAGAGCATCCTGTTCCTGCACCCGTCCTTGCGCCTGCTCCTGTGTCCTGGACGAGGGAGTCAGCGCCTTGACAGGATCCGAGAAAACAAAGTACGTCTGACCTGCGCCAGGAACTCCTATCTTAGCTGACTCCTTGAGGATGTTGTCCTGGGCACTAAGCAATTGCTTGAATCTCTCATCGCTTTTTTCCTGCTGAACTTCGGCCAGCTGCCGACCTGAACGTGCGCCTGAACTCTCGGCTGCGCGACTTGCCGAATCACTCTTCCGGCCTGAATTGTCAGCCTCAGTCAGGTTCAGCTTGGGATTCAGGTTTAGACCCAACCACTGTGAAAACATGGCTATTCCCTGTTCAGCGCTTGCTGAGACGGCAGCTATGAGTTCATCCGTGTTCAGGACTTCCTCCTCCTCGTCAGGCGCTGCGGTCGCTTCTGCAGCCTCCTGAATCCTGAGCAATCAATTGGATGTTTGATAATTTATCATCTGCTCCTTCTTAGAGATGAGAGTCTAGATCCCAGAAGACTAAAGGTTCTATACTTACACTGCTGACTCTATCTGGCGCACCGCAGCCTGGTGGAAGTTGAAGCAGCCAATAGGATAAGTTGCCTGAGCTGCTCCCAAGAGTGCAGGTTCTATGACGAGGCAACCATCGTGTCCGGAAGCGGCCTGTTCAACGGAAGTGAAGCGTGCGCATATTTGCGCTAGGTCGGCAAGGAGATTCATGCAGGTGGGTTTGTTAGCTGCATTTACTGTAATGTCAAAATTATCTAATATATAGATGACGGCCAAGTATGACACCCTGAAACACGGATAGCAAACAAAAGAAAAAAACTAAGAGAAACGTAACATTGTCACGCGCGTTACCTAGCTTTATCGTGGCATTGTGGACCTCGTTGTCACCATAGCTCAAATTCAAGGACACGTTCTCCTCCTTGTACTTGATATTCAAGCAGGCTGGACCGCCCAAGTCGATGGTCGTGGTCAGATTCAGGTCGACGCAGCAAAGACATCCTGAGGGTTGGCAGAGACACTTTGACTGGGGTTTGCTGCTGGATCTGCCCTCGGCCACTGGCAGTTCCCAGGAGAGTAGAGTCTCTGCGGAATATTCAGATATAAAGAGAAGAGAGACAGAGAGAGAGAGAGAGAGAGAGGGGGAGGGAAGCAACAGGTATTCTCTGAGACTATTCGAACTTTTTTAAAATTAAAATTCTACTGCAGCTACTCTCCTTTTGCGTGTAATAAAACTTCGTAATATTAATCGTGGAATTCATGCGATTAATGGGACGCGACGTGATCGACATGATCATTAAGAAAAGTCATCGCACTGACAGTTATCATAACTATTACTGACTGGCAATGAGAAACCGTTTAGTCGCCCAATAAACCACTGATAAGAAAAGGTGGAGAAACGCGCAATAAATTCACTAGTATTAAAATAATCAAATAAGGCTTTTGATAATTATCTTTTGACTCCTCTATTCAATGCATTTGTAGAAACGATAAACCGCGACACTTGACAGTTCGAGAAGATGCTCACCCAGCAATCCCTCCGAGGAAACGGTGACGAGGATGACGCAGAGGACGACGAGCGTCTTGATAGCCCACATGATAAGACGTATATCCAATCCGGCGTCGCGATGTCGTTTCGAAAGAAAGAGACTGGCCCTGAATAGAAGCAAACAGAAGGAAGGAATTGAGCAGGTAGACTGGTAGGCAAGAAATAGAAGCAGGAAGTTGCGGAAGAATTGAACGATACGAGGAACGGGAAGACAGGAAAAGAAAGAGAGGAGGAAAAGGAAAAAGGAAAAAGAAAAAAGAAAATAAGAAAAGGACAAAGAGGCCCTAGAACGCGCACGCGCACACGGTTTTTCGGTAGAAAGACGTTAGAGCCGCCGAGTGTCAAAACGAAAAGTGGATGATGGCCCCGGACGGCGGAGATCCTGCCGGGCAAGGAACAAGCTTAAATCTGGCCAGATGCCCGGCACGCGACGCACATACGCGATCCTCTGTCTCTCAGGTGGAAAGGCGCACTTCCATTGGCCGATTAAACTCGGCGACGATGCCCCATTGGCGGTCCCAGGAGGCGACGGGCAAGGAACCTCATCTGGGTGACCGGGTGACCCCCTTTTCGTGTGGTCAGAGCCACAAGGCCCTATGTCTACTCTTGGGCCTCGTCGATGGGCCCTTCCTTTATACCTGCACAGGAATCCAGCCAATTGCACTTACTGCTGGAAAGACGTCACTCTAACGATTCCAGTTCGATCTCTTCTTAAGAATCGTTCTTCCCGCTCAGTTGGAAATTCATGGGATTCCATCCAAATTAGAGACGCATGGGTGCAATAGGCAGCACATTCTACGTCCAATGCGTGTATGGTAGTATCCACAGTGGAATATTTGCAATATTGCAAATGCCTCTTTAATTCCATGTTCGGCGCGCAGTTCCCTGTGAAGTTTCACAGGAGATTATTTCGCGACAGCACTATCTAGGCTATCCATTATACGCTCGCACGTACACTTTTTCTTGGGACTTGAGTCCTTGCAATTCTGATTGACCAGGAAGATGACGAAGCGTGCCAACCATTTTTGTTAGGAACGTCGCAACTGCCAAGGAATAATGACACAGTGTCGCACACGGCTGAGACCCACTGGAAAGGAAAAGAAAAAAGAAAGGCAAATTTCTAAACTATCGTCCATTGTATTCAAATTTCGCAGCACACGATCCTGCATAGCTTCCTCTAGCATTCGTTTCCGGTCCTCTTCAACTTCCTCCGGGGAACCGATGAACGCATGGAATAGTCATTTCTCAACTCTGCAACCACAGGAATATTCAGTAGCCAAATTCAGCCACAAATTCACGCCGATTGAGTCAATCTAATCGAGTTTTCTGGGTTCTAGTAATTAAATACAAAAGACATAAAACGAAGTAATGTATCAGTAAATTCAATTTTCGAAAAGGATTCGTTAATGATCACAATGGAAACAGAAAATATGAGTCATCGAAAATCCTTTTAATGATCCGAATTGATATTCCGGCCAAATCCGATGAGTATTATACCATAAGGTTACGTAAAAACTCGTTGAACGGTTTGACCCAGATTCAAAAATTTCCTTTTTTTCCTCCTTTTTCTTGAATGGCCTTCAACAATTTAGTGCCTTTAACGTTCATCGACTTATCTCTGGGACGACCAACGAAATTTCTCCTGGCGGTGCGCTCGATTATCCCTACGCGACTTCCTGGTGGACGTGGGCGTAGCGCTGGGAAAGTGTTGACCAAGGTAAACCACTCCTGGACGCTACTTTCTTTGACCCACTAACCGGAGAAAGGCCAGCTTTTTTTTATTAACCACCAAAATACGACATCGACTCGGGTTTATTTATAATTTTCCTTTGAGTCTTCCTCTGAGAAGCGATGACGTGTCCCGGAAATGGCAAAGTTCTCGCAGCATCCTTTGCCAGTGCACAGTCCCCTCAAAGTGCACGCTTGCAGCTATACTAGACTAGAATTGCCCGAGTTTTTCACGTGTACCAAAGAGACGCGTCCTGGAGGAGAGCTACGCTTCCTTTCGATTGGTGCATTCGATCTGGTGCAATTGCAACTGGGCATTTGGATCTACGTCCGAAGTGCTGCCCAAGCGGACGCTTTGGGTAGGTGCATCTCTTAGAGTGCAGTGAATGCATCCTCACGGCCCGGATCCAGGTTGGGAGGCATTAGAATTCTTAATAATTCGAAGGGAGGTGAGGAGGAAGTGCGAGGTGGTGGTGGCTCGACCGACTTCGAAGGCGTGCTTGGAGGGAGTCAGGCCGCATCTTCAGTTGGACATTGGCCTCCGTAAGATTAACAGTCGAAAAGAGAGTCAATTGGTGAGAAACAGGAAGTGTTGGATTCTCTTGTTCTAATCAGGAAACCTCGGTCACCACGGTGCTGACAGTAGCTACCTTCGAATCAGACTCAGGCAAAAACAAGCGCGAGGTAAGTCACGTATTTAAAAGAAGCTGCATCCAATCCCGAGATACTTTCGTGAAGAGGAGAAGAAATTAAGCCAACTCGGAATTGTCCTTCTGCTCTCCATCTCGGTAACCGTCGGTTCCGTGACTCCAGTCTCCTTCGGTCTTCCAACGATGGCGGCAGAACGAGGGAGAACTCTAACGAGCAAGATTCTGTTGATACGTTAAACAATGAGAGAACATTGTTGTCCGACTTCGTGGCAAAAAGTCGCAGGTAGTTGCTCAGAAATGGTTAGGTTGGGTTAACAGTAGTATCCGTCCGTGTATCCCATTGATCAATTATCATTTGACGCATGCCGAAGCGTCCACAGTCCTACTTGACCATGTTAAGTACGCGCGACCATAAATGATCAGCATGTGCAGCAGAAGATCCGCGTGGGGGAAGGACGTAGGGGAGGTGGCGTAAGTGCTTCCTCGGTTATGCTAGCAAGTGACGACCATTGCCTATTCCGGCCAGTCTTTGACCGTGACCGTGATGTAGGTCAACCGGTCACGCCCGGCAGGTTTCAGCCACGGAACTTCTACGTGTTGGCCTGAAAATACTTGGCCCGGCTAACGAAAATAATCTAGAATCTCGAGAGCAAATGAAAGGGATTGTATTTTATTTGGAAAAAAAAATTAACAACTAGGGACAAAGGGAACTTCACGTTCATAATGGAGATACGCAGTACGAGCCTCTAAATTGGGTGCATCGTACTGTAAAAAAAGAAAAAAAAATACGTGGCACGTGTAACGAATTGTTAGAATTTGCCCAGAGAATATTTTCCAGGCAATATTTCTTTATACATATGTATTTATGGTCAGTCACGTCCAGTTCCACTGTGCTAAAATCAACTGAAATGCAATGTTATTCAAACGCGTCTCTCGGCTCTCGTTCAATTCATTTTCTTTTTTATTTAATGTTATCGACTGCACTCGCTCGCATACACACGTGCACGTGCAGCACGTCGTACATGACTGCGAATAATGTGCAGTTATTTTTTTGCATTTTCTTCGATCAACAGGTATCAGAAGAAAACAAGAAGCATGCGGTTGTCCACGGTTTTTGAGTTGCTGCTTATCTTTCTGCTGATAGCGTTTGCCGCCTATGCCAGAGTAATAGGTGAGACCTAAGTGTTCATTAAAACCTTGTCCAATAGTTTTCCAAGTACGTGTAAACGATAGGATCTCCAACAAAGCAGGAGAGGAAGATTTGCAAGTGAACGATGGCTCCATTGTCTTTTTTATTCTTATTTCTTCTTTCTTCTTGCAGACCGCGATGAGGTCACACTGCGACGTGCCGTTAGGGCGGTTAATACAACAAAGGAAAGCAACATGGGCGTTACAACGATATCCCTGAAACAAGCGACCGACAACGTGAACAAATATTGCACCTGCAACGAGAACATCTGCAACTGCTGTCGCGACTTCAATATCCCATTGGTGCAACTTAAAGGACCCGGTAATTCTTCAACTCCTCTGAATTCCATTATTTGTATTTTGCATAAATAACGTTATGGAGAACTTTCCTAGAATCGTGCAGACTAGCTGCAATACGAGCTGTGCCATTTGTCATTCAACTTACGTTTTTACGCTTTTTTGTGCTTTCAGGCTGTGCATCCTTGCAGTATCTGCAGGGTGACAACCTAGCCGTACAACTAAGCTTTGGCGACAACATATTGACAAGTACCGTAGTCAGTGGTGAGTAGATGTTTGTCAATGACGTGTGTAGGCAAGCGACGATCATCCGATGACGAGTCCAATGCGATAGGAAGTGAAATATGGAGAATTGCTCAAAGAAATGGCGTTTCTTCTCGCGAGATCGCGGCTGCCTGCGTTACGTATATACGCTGCTAAATCTATGCCATAATGCGTGAGTGGCAGTGATTCTATAGAAATATCCGTTGTTTGCCGTTAAATGGACCGACGACGGACCTCCGTTTCACAGAAAGAGTAGATAGATGCAACAGACGCGCGACGCGCAGTTGGAAAGAATAGGACGGATGACGATAATTACGTAGATTTCATCTCTCAAGTATACATTGCCTATAACAGGAAGCAGCTTTCACCTTTTCTATTTTATTTGGAGAATGTTGCGTCACGATATATATGTTCCTTTATCTTTATTCGCTGTCTTTCCCGTCGGCAGGTAAGAGCCCGAAACCCGTGTGCGTTCCCCTGCCCGGTGGATTTTCCAAGTTTTGCGGCAGAATCTATTCCATACAGAGGGAAGCCAATAAGCACTTCAAGGCCTGTCTTGGACTGGAATTGCAATCATCGACTGAAGTTGAAGCGAGCTTGCGCGTCAGCTGTTTCAGGTAAATATGGCTTTTCATATAAATAAATATAAATAGTGATATAATTATTGATTGCAAAAGATACAATTATTGTAATTGTTACTTCAGATTTGGACCGGATGGCCTCAAATTGAGACCAGCCGAGCCACTTCCGGTGGTGGAGTCAGACTCTAGCTCGGATGATGACGATGACGACGACATTTTTGGTCTGGGAGGCGATGACGATGACGATGACGACGACGATGACGACGACGATGAGGACGCGGAAGAGGAACCAGCCGAAGCCAATGCCGTACCAAGTTCATCGTCTAATGACGAATCCGAGGACGACGATGACGATGATGACGTTCTTGGGCTCGGGGCACTCTTCGACATCTTCTCCGGAGAAGACGATACCACTACAAAGAGGCCAAAAGCAACGACACCGCTACCAATTCCGCAATTCACGATACCCATCATAACTAAGCCTACCTCCGAAGACACTCCTGAACCGGAGAACGCCCCGAAACCGGAAAATACATCCCAGCTTGATGAAATGGTGACAGACGGTGAGCAACTAAATACAGAAGCGGTCCAAGGGATCACGCATGACGACGCGGAGATGGCCACGGAGAGTACCGCAGGAGTAACCGATATGCCTGAAAAGGATAACGACGTTGGCGGGTCGAGTAACCAGGAAGTTGTCGTGGAACCACCAAAAGCATCCTTGATTCCCCTAAAAAAGGTTACTGGATACAAGAAGAAGCCAGCCAGTGCGAACACCATAAAGGATGACATTAAGAAGAAGCCGCTAGCGAAACCTATCAAACCTGACCCAGTGAAAAATGATCAACAGGCCAGTGAAGAGGAGGATGATGAAGATGATGAGGATGATATTCTTGGAGCTGGTGATCTGGATGACGATGATGACGACGAGGACGAGAAGGAGGAAGTTGAGACGGATGACGTTGGGGAGGAGGTTGAGGAGGAGGAGGAGGAGGAAGATGATGATGATGATGACGATGAGAAGGAGGAAGAAGAGGAGAAAGAGGAGGAAAACGATCACAAAATCCAGGACAATAATAAAGATAAGATCACTGACGAGGTGGACGAAGATGAAAAGAACGAAGAACTGGAAGTTGACGACGACGACGACGACGACGACGACGACGAGGAAGAGGATGCGCTTTTGGCTGCCCTGGCTGAGGATGACAAAGATAAAGCGAAAAAAGACAAAATCGAGAATAACGAGGCAGAGAATCAGGAAGAGGATGATGCTGATTATGGATTCGGATTGGCCGAGTTCCTTGCCAGGAAGAGATCATCCAAAAGTGGACGACAAAGTCGTGTCATGAGACTTTAGTGCTCCCCGTTCTACTTATCCTGATTCCTTAGGGATCCCTATTGCTCCCAAGGAATCAGTAAAACTTTCTGCGTTGGACATTGCGTATGGCTTACCTTTGCTCTCATGAAGGAAGTCGCTGATCAAGGATTAAGAAATACCTCTGGTATCAAAGATGCGAGATAAAAGAGGGATAAGGAGAAGAGGCGATTGTCCAGCGTAAAAAGGATAAGGATCATAGGAAGGAAATGGAACTGGAATGGAACTGAATCCCAAATGAAGATACACAAAATAAAATAAGATGAGAACGGAAGAAAGAGAAGCAATCCGAGATGATTCTCAGCCATACGAAGAGAAGACGAAGAAGAATTTAGCATAGTCTGCTTAGGCCACTTTAATTTATGTTAGCTGTCGGTACACACTCTATTTATATAATTTATTGTCTCTGTAATAGTTATAAATAAATGATGATGGTATATCGCAAACTTGGCGTAGAGCACGTAGAATATAACGGTACCAGGTACCAGAATACATCTATACTGGTGCGTAGCTACACGTGCATCCTGTCTATCTAGAAAAAGAAGAGTGGAAAAATTGCATCCAGGGGCAACCTTATTCGCAATGTATATACAGGCAATGATAAATAATGATACTTTATTGGAATTCCAATGATTGGAGTAGTGGTATGCGCGGGCGCGCATTGTATCTTCGCTGTGAAATCATGCCAAATTTATTGAGAGTCGACTTTCTAGGGAAAGTTAATGCATAATCAATTCTCCTCTCCCGAGCCAAGCTGCTTGAACCTGAAATTCTTATTTTTCAAATACTGACTTCTCCCACTTAGCAAAGCCTAAGAGCCCAGGCAGGTCTCTTTGCTTTTCGCGCGTCTCACTCTCGAGTTGTAAATCGAAGCGGAGAGTTCCTTTTTGTCAGGATGTCCAGGAGTCAGAGAATCCCGGCCTCACTGGCACTCGTTATCCCGTTAATTATCAAACAGGCCTGTCAGTCGATGCTTGTCAGCGCTAACGGTGAGTGACAAGATGCGGTTAGCATTAATAAACTCTAATGCGACAGTGAAATTATTAACCCATTCCGGCCATCGATTCTGCGTATCGGTTCACTCCAAGTGATGCTAATTATTTTTTACGTCAGCCGTAGACATATTCAAGTCGGCCTACTACGATCCCAAGAGCGGCGTGGCTCTGCAGGGCCAGGTGGAGGACGCAGGGAGACTTCCATTCACGAGGATTGGCTTCAGAGGACTTCCTTGCGCCTGTCAGGATCTCAGCTGTGGATGCTGCGCTGGGATAAACATAACTACGATTAAATTCGATCGGAGAGCCTGCACGAACTTCACCTATGAACCTTACGAGTTCTCGATAAGAATGGACGTGACCATGAACGAGAAGCAGATCTTCAGCAACGGGCTATCCGGTTGGTTGTTGCTGCAGCTGAATTGTTAATTAATTGAGTGGCCGATGAATGAAGCAGTTAACGTGGGAGTCGGAATTATTGTAATTGAGCCACGCGGATTGGCTGGTATAATAGAGGAGAGGGGAGGGGCGCGCACGTTCTCCAGGGTACTCGCGTTTAATAAATGAGTCTCTTGATTGATACGGTGCAACTCGGCTAGGCCGATGGTAACAATATGCTTGGTGTGTCCTTCATTTTGTTTTTCAGCTAAAAATCCACCGCCCCTCTGCATGCCTCTGCCGTACGTCCCGGCTATTGATTTCTGCATCAGATTCTACGACGTATTTACACCAGGAAGCAATTTGCACGCCTGCGTGGATTTCGAAACTCGGATTGTCCAGTCGCCAGTTTTGGTTTTCCATTTTGATTGCGTGAAAATGGGCTACGATGGACTTGCCTGGATTAAACCGGAAGGGAATATCGCTGGCATTCAGAAACCGGGGAACGCTGGCGTCTCCGAGGAATCGGAAGTCTACGACGAGGTACACTTTGAACAGCAGGATCCGGAAACGCTACCACTTGGCAACAGCACGACGACACTCAGTCCCGAGGATGAGGACAAGATCGGCCAGCTGAAACTTTAGTTTATATCATTTTTTTTATTAGTTATTTAACATCTCGTTGCCATGCTGGCTTATATTAAAATCACATTTTTCTTCACTCCCGCATCACCAGCACGCTTTGCCGTTTTTTTATTAATTCCCCTTCTTTTTTTAATTCGCGAGCGCCGTATGCCTGAAGGCATCTCCTGCGAAAAAAGAGATACTCTTTATTACTACTATTTCCGCTATACAGTTTGCTCGGATCTCGTCCGAAACACTAAAGTCAATTAAAAGACATTCATGAGACTGTGCTGAAAACGAAGTAAGTTTCAAAAGTTTTCTAGGAGAACGCGCGAGAGAGAGAGAGAGAGAGAGAGAGAAAGAGAGAGAGAGAAGAAAGAGAGAGATAGGATGAGGAAGAGAGGGAGAAAGCAAGAAAGTCCTCGTGAGAGTCGTGGTCTTGACAGTGATATGAATGTACACGAGCACATTAATCCAAGAGTCCACTGGAGCCGGGAATTTCACTGAGAACGAGGCCAATCGGTATCCGTTATCCGAGTCCACAGTGCGTCTTGACTCGCGTGTCAGCAGCCCGGTGCCGGTGTAGTGCGGCAAAGATAAGGACGCCGAGGATGGTCTAGCTTGGAGGAAGAATAATCGGTACTTCAATCTCGAGTAAATACATAATCGGAAGATATGGAACTGACCGTCAACGGAATAATGTCATTGGTGCACGTGGTGCTGATCCTTTTCTCTATTAACACGACGGAACGCGTAATGGGCGAGGACTCGAAATTTCTCGGCAATGAATTGATCCCACTTAATAAGGATCCTCGCGCTAATCAGGATCTATCTCAGCTGGAGGGTCTCTCGAAAATCCTTAAACAGGCTAGTGGGAACTCCAGCGCAGGAAGCACTCAGGTCACGGCCACTCGTCAAGGACCTTGCCAGTGCGCATCTGGTATTTGCGGATGCTGCTCCAGGATACTACTGAATACCCTGAATCAAAAAGCATGCGTTAATATCACGTATGATCCTGACGAGTTTAGCTTCACGGCTAATATTCTTATGAACGACAGAATCCTCTATACGAGGACGGTGTCCGGTGAGTTTATTTGATTCCTCCTCGCTTCGCTCTTTTTCTTTCTTGCTGCATTTCTCTCTTTATTAGCTCTTTGACGTCGAATTTCCGCTAGTGACCTTTGATGCGTTACCAGCATCCTTCTCGTTTAATTTTACCCAGGAAAGAATCCCAGACCGTTCTGCGTCCCGGTTCCCAGGATTCCGATAGTGCGAGCTTGCGTCCGACTCTATAACGTGTATTTTCAAGGACGTAACGTCCACGCATGCGTCAATATGGAGGGAAAATTCCGAGATACGACCATTTTTAAGGTTATACATTTCTCTTTCATTACACATTCATTCGCTACACACCATTATTCCACTATACATTCCTATTGCAAGTTCTCTTCATCCCTTTTATCCTTTTTAGGTTGGACTCGACTGTGTTAGACTGGGTGCCAATGGGGTGGCTGTTGTCAAACCTGAGGACGGCGGTGGACTTGGACAGATTGAATTTCTCCCGGGTGACGACGATGACGATGACGATGATGACGATGATGAAGAGGACGACGACGATGATGACGACGATGATGACGATGACGACGATGACGACGATGACGACGATGATATTCTTGATTATTAGATGGATATCGATGGAATTGTTATCGGACAATGACATGTCTTAGACACGATGTGCGGTGGTTATTGAACTTGAAGACAACAATGGATAAACAGCATGTCTTTGGGATGACGAGGACGACAATGAGAACGATAACGATATTCTGCTCAAATGGCTAGATAAGACTGTGACAAATCCCGTCAGGCCGTATGATATAATAATTTCTTATGATACGATATATCGGAGTGTGGCAACTATATTTGCTGCTGCGTGTGCAGCGTCAGCTCGTTATAAAATATTTATTTATTTGGTAAATACCTAAGTATGTATCAAATTTCATAATAAAGTGAACATTTGACAGTATATTTTTTCATTAGAAAGGTGAAAATCCTTCATTACGTATTTTCTATGTATACATAATCATTCCTTTCTGTTTTATTCTCTAATGTCGATCCCATGGACCACAAGCACTATGAGGACGTCCTCCAAAGTCATGTAGAAGTTCATTTCATATATATTCAATCTCGAAGACGAAGTTGTCAATGAACTCCAGCATAACGAACCATCTCCAGATCTTCTCAAAACAACCAACGCATTCATCCACGAGTCCAGAAACGTCTTGTCCAGTGATCAACAGGTCCTCCAGGTGCCTCACCTTATAGAAGATCATTTCGGCGCGCACGTTTTTCACAACTAGAGCTTCCTCTGTAATTACAGTATGTAGTAAACGGCGCAGTTCTGTCTCATGACACTATGTATAATAAGTGATCTGCGACCCATAGGCCTCACTCCTAATCTAAACCGAGATTGATAAAGCTTATCTGTTAGTTTCGATTTTATACGAAACGCAGAACTTTGCGCCAGCAACAGAACAGAGCGTGTAACACACAGTACATTGGGTATAGATATACTTTGGCGAGCGTTGATAAGCCAAATCGAAAATCAATCTTTTTGTTTATTGAGAGTCTCTCGTTCGCTTGTTTTCCCTTTCCTCTCTCTCTCGCTAACCAGAATTCAGCCGGAACCAAGGTATTTTTCCAATATTAAATATCCATCTACAGCCCCGGGTAACTCGTGCATTTCAATAATAACCTGATACCAGAAACTGTTGCATTGAAACTCGTATATGTAACAATTTCGTCCATGATATCCAGTAGCTGGCGTTCGTCATTGCGTTCTCCGAGGGTAGGCAAAGTAAAAAAACGGGCAAAAAAGAATGAAAGGAAAAAAAAGTTGCTGCACGGGCAAACTTGACCAGGACCTTGTGCCACTATCTAGTCCTGTTAATCCCGCATATTTCCAGCGACGCATTTAACTTCGCTTGGTTCCCATAGAGACCTGCTGCTACTCCTGGGCTGCTGGCCCCGGCGATCCGGATAACATTACCCGCTGATCATCGAATACTCTGGCGCCTTTTAAAAATACTCTGCATCCAGTAGCACGGTATAATGAAGAATCGCTGTGCGTTATTAGCTTGGTAGCGCGGATGCGACGAATTTTATGGCAAACGACAACGCAACCATGGTGTGCACGCTCTGCCGGTTAATTTCAAAACAGTCCTCCCTTTCCCTCTGACTCCCTTGCTTTTCATATACTCTGTGTGGCTCTCTGTCTCTTCACAACTTTCGTCCAACTCTGATAATTACATCCTGTACACTTGATATTACACCGCATACGACGGACAAATTAACGGCAATTTCGTATCAGTTCTCGTAGTTCAAAATTCTCCCTTGATTTTTCTACTGTAAAGACCACTGAGGATTCGTACACTTCTTCGCACAGTATTTACCTCCGACGATTAAAAAATGCTCTACACTTGCATTTTGAGTTTACTGCTCGTGGTAAATTTAAACGGAGTCCGACAAGGCACCAGTCTACCTCTTGAACGAAGTGAGTTGATTTTTAACATATTTGAATTTTTTTTTACTTATTTTGTGACTCTCTGAATCGATCTAAAATTGTCGTTATTGTGGACACATAATTATATTGTTTTCGTATTTTTCTTGCTGTTTCGCTCCCTTTTTGTCTTATCTATTTGGATTGTACAGGACTTCTGGTACCTAGAGGATTTTTATTTTATAGAACGGTATCGATTAACCAAATACCGTGCAACTGCAATAACACTTCCTGTTCCTGTTGTGAGACTGTCACAATTCTTGTAAACAATCTTAGTAGAAGATGTGAGTAGTGGTATAATTATAGCTATTATTATATTGTTGAATCACTCAAATTCTCCACTATCCTATGCTCTTCTATGATAATTTAAACTTTACACGAATGCATTATCTGTTGCAGTGTGTGCCAGTTTTATTTATCAGTCTAATGGATTAACCATGAATATCAATCTGGATAGTGATATGATTAGATCCACCATAATAAACAGTAATATTTTGTTCAGTGCCAAATGTCCATTAAAATATTAAGATTAATTTTATATGGTTACATTGGTCTCTCTTACATTTTTCTTTTAGATTTTCAACCATTCAGAAGCTGCAGTTCTATTCCTGGCACTATTTTCTCTTCAGTTTGTATGGACGTGATGGAACTCAATCGTTTCCCAAGGTAAAAAAGAAAATAGGTGTCAAGCATTTTTCATTTGCTTTCATTCAACAGCATTTTTTCCTTTCAGATCGATTACTGGTTGTTTGCGAATGGATATTTTCTCAAAGAAACAAACGTGGCAGATTAATTACAACTGTATTAGCATACCGACTATTCTACCATCTGCAGGGAACACTAGTAGTACAGTCTTGAATGGTACTACTGGAATGACTGGTCCTACGTCGTCGATGCAACTAGGCGTAGGTCAGATGTCTACAAGACAACCGGGACAACCAACGCAGCCAGGGCAAACGGGACAAGCGGGACAACCAGCAGGCCAAACGCTAGTAGGAATTACGAGACACAATAGACGTAGACCAACGAAACAGCAAAGTCCAGTGCAATTAGAATTATCAGGACGACCAAGAGAAATACGATCAGCATTAGCTAAAGAAATAGCTCCGATACAACATAATCGGATACTCGTAAAACGCTCAGCGATCCCCGTTGTGCCGACATCAACGATTTCCTCATCATCCAATCCTTATTCCTTCGAGCGCAAACGATTCTGTCGGGATAAAGAAATGGCTTCTATGCGAATGCAAGTTATACTGCGCAGTAGACATAATGGTATTCCCAAAGTATATGCAAGACCCTCTTTGAAGGGCATACCGATCCAGAAAATTATCCCGACGTCAATCATCAATGATCCTAAATTAAAAAATGCAGGCATAGTCAATAGAAATACTGGATCAGTTCCTATGCCGGCACTAGGAATTGGAAATTCCACAAGCTCTGGTGTTAGTGTAAACAACAGTACTATTGAAATAAGTGAAATCAGCAATTTTCCAATTCCTGCAAGTTCGACGACACAATCCGTTACTGCTTCCATTCCAATTCCCGTCATTAATCCAGAAAGTAATAGAAATAACAGTTCAAAGTATTTTCCCAGCAGAACACCACTAGCAATCGGATTAAATCCTAGAACGAGTTCTGGTAGTGGTGCCGCAAAGGAGGTAGAAGAATTAGAAACAACGGCTTCTCAAATACCACTTGGACCAAATAGCAAATTCCAAGACACTACTGACTCTTCCATTGTATTCCCAGAATGAAGGATAAAAACAAAAGTAAATCTGATTTCATTAAAAAAACCAATCATGTATTGTGAATACATTATATACATTTTATCGTTTCCTTTGATATTTCCATTTATAGATGGGTGCGGAATCTTTCGTGGCTTGCTTTATTACCTTTGGTTTCACTACTCTTTTATCCTGTAATGCTTGCTGAAGTTCAAGTTTCTGTTGCACAATTGTGAGTTCACGTTCTCGATCTATACGTTTCTGAAGCTCTTTGTATGCCATGTGTTTCTGTTGTTCGATCTTTGCTAAAGTAGAATCATTGATGGTTGGCATTCTTAAGTTCTTAAGACTATCTACCTTGAGCCTATTTGTTCGGCGCCCCAGTAGAGCCGGATGAGTATTGAGTTTCTCAGCAACATCAAAGGTTTTTGCTTCATTCAAATCTTCAACGAAAAAGACATGCTTATTCTTAACCTCGTTGGCTGCATCGATCATGTGCAATTGACTTTGCAGCTTCTCTATCTTCCTGGCTTCACAATTGCGTTTGTACGATACATATTTTAAATCTTGCGTTTTCATTAATTTAATCTGGTCAGGCGTGTGCTCCTGAGCCTTCTCCTTCTCACGATGAACACCTTCCTCTAGTTTCGAGTTGATCATGTGAAAATGAAATTCATCAGGATTCCTGTTAAGAGCACGCCTCCTCAGTAGAGTAAGAGTGGCCTGTTTCTGATGATAATCCTTAGCCCTGGCTACATAGTCCTTCTTCTTTTCTAGAATACCAAGATGCTTTCGGGATTCAGGCTGGTGACGTTCCTTGTGTGTCTTTTGTGTAGCCTTTGATGCTTTCTTCCATGAGGACATGCTGATGCTGTGTACTTTAGATAAAGACCAAAATAAAATGATAAACCATTAAAATAACACATATAACAATATCGAGTTCCAATCAATACTCACAACAATCTTAAACAGTTTTCACAGAATGTTCTCTTCCGTTAATATACAAATAAACATAAACTTAGTTAACCTATTCCTAAGTTGAAGTAACTTGAAGTACTGCACTAGAGAATTCTTCGTTTACTCCAAAAGACACTATTGGACACTATAGTCAACTGACGTCAGTACACAAGCGTCTGGCTATACAAAATGGCCGTTGTGCCTTGATTGTTCGCTAGAGAGTCTTGATAGAAGGAAGTATTTCCTTATGAGAACAAATAAGAAAACGGTGTAAAAGTGATACCAATGGATAACTAGAGACTCCTGGCTGATCGGTAGATATTTATGTCTCGTTAAACGTCATTAGTGGTCCCTAAATTCAATAGGCCGTTCTATCTGTCAATACGGTTTTCCCTGGCAACAAGTGTCGTTCTACACTTTCGAAAACAATGCGACGCGCTACACCTTGTTTTCTCCGCCGGTTAATCATTAGCTTCATCAGTAACACGTTGCTTTATACCTGGTGATCGCGTACCATGTGATTTGCACAATACGGTCCTGTATACTTGGTGGTATTACTATTTCAGGTGGTGGACATTTCTATGGGTTTTTTTAACTGTGTGTGTCTGTAGGCTGAGATTTTCCTGAAGAGGAATATTTCCTGTTTCGTATACTCCCAAGAGGTTGAGAATATGGAGAAAAGACAAGAGGGCCTTGCGCCATTCTCCTCTGGTGAGTTTTACATTTGTTAATAAGTCTACTTCGATGTACAATAATATTTATAGTATTTACGTGAGTCTTGGAAAGTCTACTATTAAGCAGAGATACGTGCCATCCAATATAGCGTGTAGCATCCCTTTACTGTTTAATTGCATGTACAAATATTTAGACAATACTGATGGTTCCTTTACATTAATTTTTTATAAATGTATAGAGCAGAAGGAGCTTTGCAATTCCATTAGCAATTTATTGAATTACCTTCACGCATGCAACCCTGGTTACCATCTATTCGTTTCATCCTACGCTCTTTTACTATTAATCTAGTGGCATTATTTTACTTTCAGTTCGTAGATACTCATTCGCTGGAAAGAAATTTCAATGAGTATCCCAGGTAAATTGTGTTATTGCATCTTGAATCTGATCTATGAAATCCGCGATTTAGTTTTCCAATGAGGTAGTTCTAGTATTGCAGATAACTCTAGTTCCAATAATACCAATATCAGGTTGATAAAATGAAGAATAGCAGTGACCGTGAACGGGAAACACGTGCTGATCTCAACGCTATCCAATGTACAAGGATCTCGTTTTCCAGCACCTTGGTACTATATAGAGCACCTACTCCAACTACAAAACACTACTTCTTAGCCAAAAAAACGTATGACAAATTCAATGAAACGGCAATCAAACACCTGCCCGAATAGATATCTAATGACACTCAGCAACGTGGACGCGATAGGGAAAATCGAAGGTACTTATGAAAAGTACCTGAAAATCGGTAACAAGATGATCCAGTCTCGCAACTGTATTCACTCCATAGGGATAGACCGCAAAGACAAAATCTCGTGCAACCGGCAGCTGAATGAAAAACAATGCAAAGCTCTGACAAAAACAATTAAAATGGGCAGAGAGAGAAAGAGAGAGAGCGAAATTCGTACAAAAGCAAATTAGCTGAGCGCAAAAAGGGAGAAAGACGAAGAGAGCAAGTGGAAAGAGAGTAGCGGACTACAAATAAAGCGATCAATAAAGACTCAATCTCGTCCCAATCACAAAATCATTCCCAAAGGGTGAGAAGAGAGTGCATAGTAGAGGCCATATCACGCGACACCAATTTCCCAAACGATTATTTCGCCAATAATACTCGGCAGTGGCGAGAAGTGACGAGAAGTGGCGAGAGAGTGACACTGCGATAGCGGGAGAAAGAGACAAAGAAGAGATCGAGGGTTGACCTTGCACGAGCGTACACGAGGTCTTTGGAAAAGCGACACGGTCCACACGGCTAGAGGCCAGAAGGGGTAGAAGAGAACTCTGGTACAGAGGGATGCTAGGATCACCCCGGTACAACACAGTGTGGAGGGATACGACGAGGAGGCAGCTGGCATTCAGAGGAAGGGAGAGTGAAGCGGAGTGAAGGCAACTTTAGCTGCCAAGGGTACAACTCCTAGGTGGGCGGAAGCTCCCAACGTTACCCCACTCCGGGTGGGGTTGTGCATCCCCACTAACGAGACTGCTAGGAGTATAAGAGAGCCCTCCCGGTAGAGATCGCTGCTAAACGGTGATTGGATCGTCACTCCAGTGGGGGCACGCCAGTCGGTGAATAAGGGTAGCTTACGCGCGCTTCTGTGGATCAATTCACGCGCAGCAGTCCGCGTGCTAACTCAAGTTCGAACCGAGAGACACTCAACGGACACGCGGTTCAGGGCGATCTCAACGAAGATAGTCTGACAGCCGTAGTCCTTAACACTTGCACAAATCACAGTTTACGCCTCCAACGCTTGGAAGCCTAAAGGCGTTAACACGTCACACTCAGTAAACAAACTCGTCTTGCTATCGGATCTTGACACTGTCCGGGAACTCATGGTAAACTGACGCAAAGAGTTAAATCAGTACCCTCGTATCCTTGTACACAATATATACACTTATATTTGCTTACGAGTCCACATCCTGCTATCTTGATTTTTCGCGGGCAAACGGGACGCTTTTATTTTCTTTTTCCCGTATTTAAACTCTAATTTTCCTCGGACAAAATTCTCAGCAAATTTTGCTGAAGAGTTTTGCATTTACCTCCGCGTTACTTTGAGGGCGGTCTCTTTGTGCTTTTTGTTTTTTCTTGGCGTTGACGGAGTAAAGTAAAAGTTTTAAATTATTAGAATATTTGCAAATGGCGAGCTAGAAAATTGATCTACTGGTATAGTTAAAAATCTGTTTTCTCATAAAAAAAGCGATATTTATCGTTTTCCATTTTCTCTTGTCCCTTTGTGTTTCGAAACAAGCTTCCTCGTATCGTCGACTCTCTAACTGCAATGTTGGAGGAAGGGGATGATGGAAATTTCATGGGGGTTGCGTTTGACGCGTTTTATTGCATTCGCTCTTGATTGGCGCGGGATTGTTTAACGAGGGCGAGAACATTCTCTTTTGGGAGTTAATGGAAGCTCCGGGTGTTTGCTGATGTGTACCTGAAATGGTTAATCAAGCTTTCCAATAGGGGTGCACGAGGCCGTAAGATAAAAGGGGATGGGAAACTATCGGATATCATCAAGGGATCAAGGACGAGCTCCTGGGGTTTTTCTTTTGGGGATAGACTCAGATCTGGCCTCAATCCAGGATCCTCCAGAAATTCAAATTTCATTTTTTCCCTCTTTTTTTTCTTGGTGTCCCAGCTAGTTTCATCCTCTGTTCACATCCACCAGCCTGTTGCCCCAGCCTCCTCGCCGCGCATCCGATTGATAGACCTGCATTTTCATGTTGTACTTTACCTCTAGTCTTACTTTATTCAAAGACATTTTTTACTGTGCAAGTATCCATCCCCACAGTAGTTTAAACTTGTACTCACCCATGACGATAGAGTACACTATGAATTCCCATACCCTTCAGGAAGAGAATCGACACACGTCGAACAATTCGACCTGATTTCCCACCATGTAAACGTCCCATCTCAGTCCAGATATCATTCGTAGATTGTTTTCTCAATCGAGCCTAGTTTCCCTCTTGTTCTCAATTCCTGTAGAAACCCAGGAGGTTTTCCTATGTCATGAAATACCCAAACTCCTATCATATCCTACCTCCTTATCTCCCTGTGTGTGGCAAAGCAGGTATACGTTGAGGTATAGGCCTGACATGTTCGCCAGAATTGCCTGAATTGCCTGAATTTAATGGAGTTTAACTCTTCCTTATTACTCGGTGGCAGAATCGCGTTTCCCTGTACGAAACCTGATCTATCTTTCTTTTTACTATTTTCCTGGCTATTACCCAGCATTCACTTTTCTGAGCGAGCATCCTACCTTGTTCTCCATGTGTCAGAGTATAGAGCATACCCTAGTGCATAAGACAAGGAAGTGTTCCAAAAGCGTACTCTCCCCAACTATGACTTATGAGGTTCCTCTGTTTGTAGATGAGTGCCCGAACAGTGGCGAGGACAGCGACGAGGACGTAATCACAGATTATTTGGGATCAACTCATTCCGACTGCAGTAGAGTGCCAATCGGCACTGATCTCACAGGGCTTGACCCTCACCACACGGACAATCTGACGGATTCTGGCTACACCAAAGACACTACCAACATCATGTCGGAGTCCATCGACGAGCAGCATCATCGGCGGCGCCAACAACATCCTCAAGAACTGGACTCCGTTGTCCAGAGTCAGCCCATTCCATTTGTGCCAACCATCAGCGTCACCCCACACTCACCAGGCTTGGCCAAGCCCTATCCGATACTGGGTAAGTTGTATACGTGATCGCTTCGAGAACTGCAGACGATATTGTAAGTTTCTCGTATTGCGTGAACGAGAAGAATCTTGTAGGTTGGACCAGAAGTAGAATTTACCCATTAGGCACAGTGCGTAGGGTTGCGTTTTCACTGGAGAGTCTTTGAATGGAAAAAAATTAGTTTTTTTGTGTATATTATATTTTGCAGAGGATACAGTTCAGCATTTTCATGAACTCTATGACAGTGTCCAACTTATGAGGGACGTTACCTTAAGTACTTTGCCAAATAATAAAAGGACAGAACAGAGGCTGAGTTCATCCTGTCCATCCCTTTGTCATTTGATTGCCAACGAAGCTGGCACTAGATCAAGTGATCAGGACGGTGGCTCCGATCCTGACTTCCTGGCGAACTGCTCAACGAATAGCTCGCCTACCCACTTTCCATCCGTGGGACATCCTCAGACTATTCAAGGGATTGACAGGAGACGCAGCTGGACCGATCTGGAGGATTCAAAACTAGGTCGTAGGTGTTCAGCTCAGAATCATCTCCAAGCACAGAATATGGTAAACCGCCTACTACGTCAAACTTGGCCTTAAGATCGTTATCATCCTTACCATCCTTGTCACGTATCTCTGATATTGTATAGCGGCAACGGAGTATCAGCCTCAGTAGCCTGGACAGCGAGATGGACCTGGAGCTGGACGGAAAGTCCCGCACAGGATCATCGAGCGTAGGAAACAGAGCGTGCAGGTCTCAGTCCAGTACGCATTCCCTGAACGAAGCCGACTTGGTACAGGTAAATTTTCAAAAATTGTCTGATTCCATCCGTTACTAGCTAAGAAAATGTTTATATTCTCAGAATCCGTTTGCTCAGGGTGACTTCAAAAAGATCGCCATAAAACGTGGCGGCCAAAGGCTTGGGGAAGCCGTCGGTCTAATGCCAGGTGTCACTGGTGCTCGACTAACTTTGCAAAAATCGATCTCGACGCCGTCAATCGTGACTCCACCAGGACACACGACCCACGTCGAATCAGCCATCAGAGCAACGCCATCGCTCACAGCGTAAGTGACTGCAAAGTTTATATATTTCTTTCCGAAAAGCCTTTTCTAGTCGGTTTTTTTGATCTTGCTAGCTTTTTTGAATTTTTCTGCCCGTTACATTTCAACACGTATCTGTCATATAGACGCAATATCTTTCATATTGAATCCACAGTTTTTAGTCTGTTAATGGATGCAGTCGAGATAATGCAAATAGAATGTCAAAAATGGCAGAGAAAAATTGTTCGCTGAGATACTAAAACGGTAATGATATAAATTGCGTTATTCTCACACTGCATTCATTGCGCCTGCACACATTTGCATCGAATAGCTTAGCGTACATAGGCCTGTAGGTCTTTACGCTTTAGCATGGCTGAAAATTTGATTGCCCTATTGAAGAGAAATCCAAATGGAAAGACACTATACAGCAGAGACAAAGAGAGAGAGAGAGAGAAAAAAATAGACACACGGCTGGGCGGTGCGGAAGGTCAGTTGCAAAGTAATAAATATTTACTGCAAAGTACAAACACGTTAGAGTAGAAAAGCAATAAGAAGAAATACAGTAGCATTTCATTGGCAAAATTTCTCTTGTCTCAATTAAGCGATTAATAATATTAAAAAAAGAAAAATGCACGGCAATCCAAAATACGTCTGAAAAGCCTAAAGTTTCATTGATATTTTTCTTTCTACTCGCTTGTATTTATGATTATGAGAAGTCTAGGCATACTTCATCTTGAAGATGCTTCACTGTGTATTCCTGGACTCTCGAAAAAAAGCGACGACAGTCGCGTATTAGTTTGTGTTTGCACTTGACCATTTGAACGCTAAAAAACAGCCGGCACGAAAGAAACGAAAAGGGTAGTGGAAGCGAGACCGAAACGGAGGACCTCCATACTGCTCACGGGCACGAGTATCACGAGGACCTTATTCGAGAAGGGACGCCGAATGTCCAGACGTCCTTAGACGAGCTACTTAACGAGTAAGTAATAGTCGATGATGATCTGGAAACACGGATGGGGATGCATATATCGATTGGACTCCCTCTTAATTATCCATATATCATTTCACTGTTAGCCCACTACTGTTAAATGCTATCACTGCTGCTTGAGTAACGGATAACGGTTTGTATACTCAAGGGAAGAAAGAGACTTTACGAAGACTCCTAATTAGATGCATCTGTTTTTTGCCTGCTCGTTTCTTTCCAGTCTCTTGTTTTCTTTTTTTTCTCTTATTCTATTTGCTACCGTATTCTGTTCCCGTCTTTTCTCTTATCCTTATTTCTAATTGCCACCATCTCGCTTCTTCTGGCCTTTCCGTCCTGGTGTGACCTTCATGGGCCGCTTTGGATATCACCTGAAGATCAGTGTCGTCGCTAATTAATTAATGCGCGAACGATTCCCTTGTTTCAGTGTTGTCGTTTACGATGATCATCACTCGGAGAAGACCAGGAGGAAGCGTGGTTCTATATTCTTTCGCAAGAAAAAGGTATGCCTCCCGGGCAACTTACACAGTTAGGTTATACTGTACTATTGCTATATATCTAGACATCCTCTGCAGGACTTAGAGGATCAAATGGATTGATTTCAGGATAAGAGTGGGAAGAAACTTAGTCAACTACAAAGTCATCAATGGATCACTATAACAGGAAATCCTGGTAGTTACGTTTGCGATTTCTGCATGAAACATCTTGCCAATAAGCCGGTATTACATTGCGAAAGTAATTATCCCTGATAATAATAAATAGCAATAACAGCTAATTGTTCTTGTATGTCTGATACCAAACTACCACGTGACTCGTTTACTATCCTCAGACTGCGGCGTCACTGCGCATCAGATTCAAAACTGCAAGGACCAGCTGAGCCTAGAGTGTACCAAGAGCAAGCACCAGTCTAATAAGGCTTCATCCAAGTCGATGTCGAGCGTCTCTAGTATTTCCGTTGGTGTGAATATCAAGAGAGCATCCACCGCGTCGTTACCCTTACCATCGTCAACGGGTAGCGGAAGGTGAGCCAATAGAAAAGAAGCAAGAGTGTTTTCAGAAAGCTGCATCAAAACCTTGGTCTCTATGGTTTAATAAGAATCGCACGTGCCGGCATGGCTGGTGGCAATTTCGATATCCTTAAACCAAAAGATCCAGGAAACATTGCATATGACTGTTGAGAAAAATTGGAAAGTTACTTGGGATCTCGAGAATGGCACCCGGGCCCCGAAGCTTATTTCCGATTGAGTTTGCAAGTTAGCCATTTTATCGACATATAGTGGCAGGCCTCGCATTCTCCACCCTCACGTGTTTACGCCGTAGACTGAAACTAGAAAAAGGTAGTCAAGCAAATGGTTTAATTGTACGCGTGTCCTCCCGCTCTCTCTCTTTCTCTCTCACTCGCTCAAAAGATATCTTCAGAGTTATAGAAATGAAAAAAGGACAATGAAACATTCGTTATGTGTCGGATATATAATCAGCAGTAAGAATTGAAACTTTAAAAAGAAACCTGGAGTAAAACTAGAAATAAAAAAGACGGAAACAAGCAAGTAGTATAGAAAAAAAATACATAGATACATAAAATTGGTAATTTGTCAGCAGTATGGGAAAAAGTGGGAGGATGATTCACAGTATATTCGTTTGCTAGACGAAAGACGGAGAGAGTAGATTTTTCCAAACAGTATTCGCCGGGGGGGAGGGGGGAACTTAAAAGGGATACTGATTAGAATGAAAGATGGAAAAATGTTTGAACCGGTGGAACAGGAAAACGGCGTGAGACGCGAAGTGAAGTTGCGCTAATGCAGTGTGTGCTTTTTCCTTCCCTCGTGCATTCCCTCTCGTGCAACCACAACATACCGATTGATCGTGTTCTCGACGATTAAAGGGAAATTAACAGCAAGAAAGCCGTGACGAGCTACAGTCCTTGGCGGCGAGTCGCCACCAAGCTCGGAGTCAAGTAAGTCTCTGATATCTGATGTGTCTCCTACCTATCCTGTCGAAGCGGTTCGCAATGTTTCTGTTAAATGTATTTTTATCTGTCCACCTGACTACACCCACCCAACCACTTTTCTATCACTTATCTCTCTGAGCCTTTGTGCAAACAAAATTATACATCAGGATAACGTTTTCCATTCTAATACGGATACACGTCTCGTACACAAAGACACACACAGACTTCTAGAAACTGAGAAAAAGTATAATTGCCAACAGCGTATCGATACAGAGATAAGTACATGGAGATTGCCTTCTTAGAAAGCACAGAGGATCTTGCGAATTTTAAGGGCAAGAGAGCACGTGCATACAAGAAATAAGACACAAAGGAGAGAAAGGAAAGGAAATGAAAGATTTCTTTGAATCTTCATCGTAGCGGTATGTGCAGATTGATAATTATAATGACGATAGTAACAACATTAGGAACATTAATAATAATTAATTGATAATTGGTATAGTATCTTGTGAACACAGACACGTGCCACTTGCCACTTGCCACTTACCACGAATCGACTACCATGCCACGCCAATTCTCCCGCCTGTGCTTCTAATCCGCTTGCTTCTACGGAATTTTCTTGAATGTCTTTTTTTCCTTCTCTGTGTGTATATATCGTTTTGATATTTTCCTTTTATTCCTAGGATCATCCCACCTCTTACTTCGTTTCGTAGAAATGATTTCTTCCGACTCGTCTTCAGCGATATTCTAGCAAGAAGTTGCGACCCTTTTCTCTCACTGCAGGGCCAAATGAATATTCAGTTCGTCCATCTATGATATGTATGGTGTATATAAGTTCCACTATCGTCTACTTGTCTCCTATGTGTCACGAATCACGAAGTTCGCCAGTAATCTCTCTTTAGACGGAGAAGCCTCTTCGATCTTCAGTCTCGTATAATTTGTAAAAGCGATTGCCACTTATCAATGTTCTCTGTTAATCGCACTGAACGATGCCATCTACGCTTGGACCTATTGACAAGAACTTTTATGTCTTCGTATCATATTGTACATTGTATATTTTGTGGTTCCTGTTCCATTTAAGCGAGTCGACGTGACACGACTCCTAGTCGTTCGTTGGCTCTTATGGAAAATTTTCGAAATGGTTCACGATACGAATTTGTATCGCGTTGTGCCTCAACTCGCCCAAACTGAAAAGCAAGGTCATTTACATATATGGAGTATTTGTTAGCATTTGTTAGCTCCTGACAATCTGACGAATATCTTGGCTTCGTTCCTTCGTTCTTCTCAATTTTTCATGTTTCAGGTGTAAACTCTTTAACTCCTAATTGTGATAGGTATTATACATCTTGGAGTATCCAAATGAGGAAGTTCAAGTAGCATTACTGTTTCGCTTATGGTGGACTGTACATGAAAATAGATGTACAACCGTTTCGCCATTGGATCTTAAAGTAATGTATATAAAAATGTTAATCTGAGATAATTTGTTCACAGCCAAACGATTAACGAGGAGAAAGATGGGGACGCCAATCAGCACCGAGACATTTCGGGGTAATTAACAAAATTTAGTCTTTATATATTGTTGTTTCTCTTTCGTTTATACCTAATGGAGATTAGTCGGTTCGTTGGCTTTATTAGGGGTTGGGAAGAATTCGACTTTGGTGACGAGTCGCACCAGTTCACCATAGTCGACCTGGAAGGTCAAGATCCTGAATTGGGTCTAGGTCGAGAGGAACCTGATTCCTGGAGCGCCGCAATAGGTAGAAACATCGCCCTAAGACTGGTCGACAACTGCGAACGCGAGGTGAAACGTCAGGAACATATCTACGAGTTTGTTCTTACCGAGAAGCACCACTGCTTGGTACTCCTCGCCATGGACAGGATTTTCGTCGAGGGTCTTCGTAAGCATTTCCGTCTGGGTCCACCCGACCTGGAGCGCATGTTCCCCAGACTGCGCGATTTGACGGATATTCATCTGCGATTTCTCCTGAAGCTGAGACGACGTCAGAGCGCAAACGCAGTAGTTCCGAGTATCGCCGATATTCTTGTAGATCAGTTCTCCGGTGAGAATTCATTGCGCATGAAAAGCGCCTACGGGGAATTTTGCAGCAGACATAGGGACGCCGTCGATGCTTACAAGTATTATCTTAGACATGATCCCAGGTTTGCACGGTTCGTGAGGCATTGTCAGGTACGAATTACTTGTAATATCGATTAATTCTGATCTTTTACAAGTGATTGATTAATATATCCAATGGTTCTCTACGCAGACCAATCCTCTACTTAAGAAGAAAGGCATTCCGGAATGTATTCTCTTCGTTACTCAACGTCTCACAAAATATCCCTTGCTCGTGGAACCGCTGATCAAAACTAGCTCATCCACATACGAGAAGGAGAGCTTGCGCAAGGCTCTTGCACTTGTCAAGGAGATCTTGGGCGACGTGGACGCCTGCGTCGCTGACAAAGAGCGCGAAGATAGGAAATTAGAAATTTACAATAGGTACGTCATGGTTACTTCTAGAATTTTTCTTAATTTTTCTCTCTTAATTCAGCAAACCAGCGATACTGATTTCTACTATTTCTTGTAAAGGATTGACGCGAAATCTTTTGCGACTTACCGCGACGCAAAGTTCAAAAAGTCCGACATAATGCGCAGCAACAGGAACCTCAAATTTGAGGGTACGGCTTATTTGATGCAAGGACGCGGAAAAACGGCATCCGTCGTGGTAGTCGTCTTGACCGACGTTCTCTTTTTCCTGGCCGAGACGAGGGATCAGAAATACGCTTTTTTCGCTCCCGACAATAAAGCTGGCGTGGTATCCCTGCAGAAGCTCTTGGTGAGGGAGAAGGCTGGACAAGAATCTCGTGGGATTTATCTGATAAGCAGCAATCCCGCTGAGCCAGAGATGTTTGAACTGGAGATTCAGAAGCCGAAGGATAAGCAACTCTGGATCCAGGCTATAAGATCTGCCGTTGAGGCCTGTCCTCAGGATACGGATAACTCCAACAGCTCCGAATTACGTGACACCAGATCTTCCTCAATTTCCATGCTTTCTGCTGAGGAGAGGCAGCGCATTGCCGAGGCTAAACAGTCGAATATTCTCCGCATAGTTGGTATGTCCCCCTTTGTCTTATCCGTTCCTTCCAAAAGCACTCTTGAGAATGTTGAAACGGAAACCCGAATTTCTAATTGTGTAGATGAGTTACGCAAGAAGGATACCGAACAAGCCCTTCTATTGGAGGAGAGAATGCTTCTCCAGTTGAGACTACTTGACACCGCTAGCTTCGGGAGTGGAAATGAAAGTGACTCGGAGAAGGCGGAAAAGGCGGAAAAGGCTGACAAGACACTTCCGAATTACACGCGATTGGTGCGCAGCGAGGGCATTGATTCGGCTCAACTTTGGCAGGAGGTTTCTTTTCACTTTATTTTTCATTATTAACACTTTGACTGCCACGTTATATTTTTCAAAAATTCGATGAGGCCATAGTTAATTTAGCCGTTTTATGATATCGAAAAAATATATATATACTTGATCCCTGCTGAAGTGCATAGGTCACCCATATATGAGTGACATGGCAGTCAAAGTGTTAAATAGATTCGAATAAAATCTTAATAAGCCGAGATCGCTCGCTCCCCTCGCTCTATGATTCCTTAATACGATATTTCAGGTTGTAGTTGCTGTTCAGGAAGCCACGAAATTAGCCAGTTCCTTGTCGTTTGCTACTGGTGGCGCTACCCTATCAAGAAGCTTGAGTTCCGCAGGAGAACGTCACAGCGAAGCCTACGTCGCGCCAACTCTATGCATTCCACGTAGAGCAGAAACATTTGCCGGCTTTGATCATAACAAGGTACGTTTCTGATAAAAGTCTCAAGTATACAATTTCAATTATTCTATTCAATTAATCAAAGCAGGAACGATATCCCTGGCGAGATTCGGCTGCTGTAAATACAATAGTGCCGCTACCAAAGATAAGAGAATTCCTACCAGAAGAAGGTATTAAGGAGGAGGATGGACCGAAAATAAATACGGATCAGCAGTTGGCCGCCATACATTTGTCCCATTATGTCTATACACTGTTGTGCATAATCAGTAACCAGATGACAACGATTGATAGTCTTCAAGCTCAATTGGCAGTTTGCAAGGAGGGCAGCACGAACACGAGCAAGACTTCGGGAAGTCGGCCAAATCCAAATCGGCAGCTGGAAGAGTTACGCAATCTTCAAGATCAGCTCAGTCGTGAGAAAGCTGCGTTCAGAGCAGCAACGCAGCAGGAACGCGCTCAATTGGACGAAGAACGTGCTGAGCTAGCTAGATGCAGAGAACAATTGGCTGCTGAACAACGCGATGTTACGCAGCAGCGTGATCAATTGTTCAGGCGACTGGAGACTCTTGAACGTCAAGGTGTTTCTTTATTGGCTTCATCTACAGCTGGTCCTGCACCAGTGCATACCTCTCATGCCATTCAGGACACCGCGCAGTCCAGAAAGACTCAGACAGAGGGCAAGCGTATTCCAATGAATTTGATTAGTGCCACTAATCAACAGAAGGTTCAAAGCAGTTTGCCGCCTGTCAAGCAACAGTTACCGCTAAAACTGGCTAGCGGTAGCAACAACAGCAACAGCAGGTAAGGTAAACATACATTTGCGTCGCCTACTTTTCTTCTTCTTACTAATAATGCTCTGGCTACTATACAACCCTATAACAATAACTGTGCGAAAAAAATACTCAACAATATCAAAAAGAATAAACGCTGTCAGGAGAAATTAAATTCAGCGCGTGGCTATTTTCTTCATGCAGCGTGCTAAATACTGTTTAACAATGCGTAATAAACAGGAGCAACTCTGCAAGCAACAATAGTCCGGATCGTCACTCAAGAACCGAAAGTAGCCCTGCCATAGTGTCGAGCTCAACCTTTTCACCGTCGGACTTTGGAAACCACCACAACCACAACAGCCAAACTCATCCACCTAATAAGTCACTAAGGATCTCACGATCACCATCTCATCATCATTGTCATCATCAACGTCACCACCAGCAACAGCAACAACTCGCTCAACTGCAGCAGCAGCAACAGCAACAGCAACAGCAGCAGCAGCAACAGCAACAACAGCAGCAGCCGCCCCAAGAGGAGGAGGTGATATTCTTCTGACGTTTTTTCTTTCGATTCGGTCGCAAGTACTGCCGTCCGTCGCGTTCAACAGCGTCGTCAACGCCGACAGCAACGCCGTCTACATCACGTAGCCAATCGCGCGAATCGCAACGCCGAAATCGCGTCAAGTCATTCTGACTTTGGAGCTTCGCTTGCTGCTAGGAGAGCAAGTAGCTTGAGAAGATTGGTGAGGGGGTGGAGGAGGGGAGGTGGAATTAAGAGAAAGAGGAAGAGAGATCCAATTACGAATCATTCCACCCCTAACTGATAGACGTATAGAATGTGCATGCTACGTGTATACTTCCTTCGATATACTGTGACCCTCTCCTTCGGTCTAGAAATTCACTCAAAACAAGTGTTATACTGTAATTATCACTAGGTCCAATGCGATGTAATACGCGCGTTAAGCATATGCGGCAACAACGAGATAAAGACGTAATTGAGAGGAAAAATTTTTTAATTAAAAATGTCGCAATTGAACTGCGAACGTAGACGACAATAGTTGTCAATCGTATGGCAATAATTCTTGAGGTCTCTTTTGCTCTTGCTTGGATGACTTATTGACATTACAAGCGAATAGTGATGCCAATTTGACAATTACCAAAAAGAGAGAAAGAGCCGAAGAAACCTTAGGACATGAACGAGGAAATTTAGCCAATCGGAGATATCCGACACGCGTTGTGTTCCGGGTCAGATGACGAATACTCTTCCATAAGTAAGAAGTAAAAGAAAGCGGGTCGATTGGTTGAAAAGGGATGGGAATAGAGAGGCAAAGAGAAATTCCATTAGTGAAGTATTTAAACGGTAAACGGCTTCCCCGAGAGTTGCGTACGGTAAGAAAGAAAGAGAGAGAGAGAACGGCGAAATGGATTGGTTGGGAGGGGGGGCATATCTTGTTAACTCTTCGTTCGTTAATATTATTATCGTATTACGCTGACTGACAGTTGTAGCTATGAGGTTTTAGACGAGTCTTTTGAGACAGAAAAAGAAAAGAGAGAGAAAGGGAGAATGAGAAGAAACGGCAGATACTTTGTTGTCGTTCGCTAGCGTTTAATGGACATATAGACTATAATATAAAACTACATGAATATATTTTAGCGCTAACGCGAAAGTGCGTTGAGACACCCTGGAACCTTATTCCCATTTGATAATGATAATCATGACACTGACGATAATAATTATAACAATAACAAGACGGTAAAAAATGTGCGGTTCCTCAAGGCGTGTTTTCGCGCCCACTTTCGCGCGACGCGTGTGCCTGTATATGCGTGTGGTCTATGTGTATATATATGTTATAGAGATATATCGGCTATAGGTATTCTTATACCGTAAAGCAATTTAAAAATATTCCACTATGCCCGCCCGCCCCTTTAACTAGGTATAAACTATATTTTATTTTCTCTCTGTGTGCGTGTGTGTGTGTCCCTAGGAAATTCACGGGCGGCTACATAAATTTTTGTCCTTTTCTCTCGTTCCCTCCAGTTTAGGCCTTTAAGGATTTGCAACTGCTGTGCCAATCAAAAGTCGTCTGTCTCTTCCGTATTTTTATTTTCATTATTATCGCTATCATTATTCTTGCGTGCACGTCATTATAGCGTTACCGGTATCTCTCCCAAGCTCCCCGTTATTTTAGGATTTATACTACATTTCGACCGATACTCCGTCAAATATTTGCGTAGTAGTATTTTTTTTTCCTTGTAGCATTTCCAATTCTTTCTGAGCAAAATATACTCCATCGCGCGGATAAGAAAGTTCACACGTGCAATATTCTTCGTTATCATTATTATTCGCATCGAAAGATTTTTCATTAGGAACTTCCAGTTGTCTCGTTGTCCCTTATAAATCATTAAATGAAATCACGTTCTTAATAATGTCTCATTAATCCTCATCTATTGCTTTCCGATTGAAAAGATAAATTAGCAGAATTAGAGAGCTGGCAGAAAAGATGATATGGGCAGCAAATAGAATAAACGGGCAATGATAAAGATACAAGGGAGAAAACCCATCGGCATTCGATCGTTTCATTGATAATAACCAATAAATCACGAAAATGTGAGATATGAAAAAAGAATAAGAAACATAATAAGCAAAGGTGACTACCGGAGAAAGCGGATCCGTACCTTATTCGAAGCTCAAGTATACGTTAAATAATAGATAAATAAATAAAAAAATTCCAATATCTTGGAATTAAATTCTATGTGCATTGATGTTGATGTTTTTCGTTTTCTCGTGATAAAGAAGAATCGTATTTGATTCTTGTTTCCCGCGTTAAGCTTCTTCGTATCCTCACTATAGCCGTGATACAATACGAAAATCCTTAGAAGAAAATAAGATGAAAGGCAGAAGGAGGATAGAGTAGGAATCGCGGATAACGAAAAGGCAACGGGGAAAACCCAAAAGTAAAATAGAAGAGAAGTCTTTATGAAAAAGAATGATCGGTTAAAATATTTGAGGTGAAAGGCGTGTAACCGAAGGGGCTTTTACCGAATAAAAAAAATAATTAAAAGAAAAAGGAATAATAATAATAATGAGGATGTTAATATACGTATAGCGATTAAACTTCTCTGAATCGATCGTGGTGACAATAGACCCTTCAACCGTATTACTCCTCCTCGTGCATGAATGCGAGTGCGAGTGACGAGAGGGAAGAAGAAAAGGAAAAGATAAGTGAAAGAGACAGGTAGAGTGAGAGAAAGAGAGAATGAATGCGAGTCGCGAGGAAGTTCTTCCCAGCCAAGAAAAACTTAAAAATAACAAATAAAAATGTCCCGTCGTATCTCTGTCACAAGAATTGAAAAACCTTTTTGTGCGAGTCGAACTCGTTCACATTGCCGTTTGTGTAGAGCATTACTCGTCGTGTACGAATATATTTACTCGTGCAAACAAAGGGAAAGAAACAAGTAATAATATTAGTACTAATAACTAGTAGTCATAATAATCGTGGATATTTCATTCAACCGTTACTAGCCTACCGGTATCCGCTGCAATGCACTCAAGAGAAGAAACTACAAATAAACTATAAATTATATGTATATGTAGAAATAAGATGTAGGAGAAGAATAAGATGACATTGAATCGGGATCGGTGGGGGGAGGGGGGGGGGGGGAATAATAACAAGAGATATTATGATAAAAGTATAATGAGAAAGGATACTCATTGGTTGCCTATTCGTAGTATAGTTTCCAAATATGAAAAGTGATGATGATTTAAAGGAGGAAGGAGAGAAAGAAATAGGAGAATGATGTACGAGTGGGTGGATTTGAAGTCCCCGATAGGATGATCGCGGGGAGAAGTAGCAAAGGCGAGAGAATAAAAGAGAAAGATAAAGGAAAAAAGAAAAGTAAACTTAATTAGAGAGTGCTTTGAAGTTGAAACTTGAAACTTGAAAGAAACAGTTAACGTTTAGCTCTAAGAAGTAGTACAACGGCCTATGTTTGTCTCGCGCAAGAGAGCAGGCGAAACGTCACCGTGTCTTATACAGTCTATCTATTGTCAGAGTTATCTTTGCGTTATCAACTGCCAGAGTTGGCGTCCCCGTGGCCAAGTTGTCGGCTGGTCTGATTCTTTGAGAACAGCCTAATGAAAGAAGTTCGAGTATGGCGCGATGAAAATGTATTAATATACAGAGAGCGAAGGAGCGCGCGGTGTCGTTTCCAAATACTCTCCAGCGATATTCATTATTATACGTCCCCGCGTGATGTCGCGGGAAGTATTTTTGTACGTTTACTCTCTACTAATTTACTCTAAAGAGAAATCTATATACATACATATACAAATACATATATATATATATAAGTATGTGTATATGTATATATGCTATATGACTATCGTTATAATTGTGATACTGGCTGTATCGATCGGCTCCACTATTTTAAAAATTAAGTGACTATTATACGGTATTCTATTATAGAGTAATACTAACATTATAGTAGTAGCATTGGGCCCCACGTATGACCTCCCTGCTTCTTCAGGAGTCCCGGGCGCCGTGCTCTCAATAATTTTAACTGCGTTATAACGTCTTAATTGCGAATTTCCCGATTGCGAAACCACGCTCGCGTTCTTCCCTGCGTAACTTTACTTCGTAGCAGGAAACACTGCGTGCCTCGATCATTCTTTTTATTCTATTTTGAATTATTATACATATAACAACGGTGAATCTTTCGTCCGTCTTTTATTACTATTTACTATTATATTATATAGATATATTTTTGTCCTGAAGATAAGTCTGCTTGGCCGCGAGATGTTACCGTTTTGCTCGTGCTGCGCAGCAAAGATACACGCACGTTCGTTACCTCTGGCACTTATTCTTTTATTTTCTTCTCTCTTTGCTTTTAAGTATTTCTTCTTCTTGCTCCTTTTAGCAGTTACCTCGTACGGCACCGTCCTCTTGTTGTCTGTGTTCCTTTGACAATTTCCATCTTCCCTGGTCTTCTATCTTTTTATGCTTTGTCTTTCCCACTCCTTGGTTTATTCTTTATTCTCTTATTGCTCGTCGATAATCTCGGTTATTAGAACCCTTTGACTTTCTGATTAATTCTTCTCCTACTGTACTGTATGTACCGAGGCTTTATATTACTCATTCGATATATATGTGATGACATTAACAAAGAAAAATGGCAGAAAAATAAGATTTTTGAAAATCTTTATCCTCGTTATCATAGGGTGTATCGTTAAAGAGAAAAAAGCATAAGTCCTGTCTAGTAAGATACTGTTAGGTGTTTAAATATTGTCCATTCGATTCCCAACGTCGTACCCCCCTCGCTGTTCCGTAAGGTCACCATGTTTTAGACTCAATTTTCGCAAGTTCACTTGTATGAAATGGATTTTTTCATTTCTTTTGCATTTTTTTTACTTAATTTTATTTAAAATCACACCTGAATCCAGTCGTTGTTCGATATTCTTCGCTGTTCCCCACGTCGTGTTCCATCATTATGCCCTGAAACTAAAAACAGGTTGGCCAAAGCCCCCACGAGAAATGAAGAATCATACTTATTTATTATGCATGTACATACAACTGTTATTGTAATAAAGAAGAATACGATGATAATAAAGGACTAAGAATGAACATCTCGTTGAATGATTTACGATGCAATGAGAATAACAGGTCTTTCACTTAAGCTGACATTATTTCATTACGGATTTTTATTATTTTATTCTTTAATTACAAAAGTTTATCGAATGTACAAGATTGAATATTTATCAATGAATCGATATATCGAGTATTGAAATTTCTTTTTGTTTTTTGTTTCACATACATTTCTTCCCCAATATCCCTTCAGTATGGTTTCGGTCTGTGTAATTTGTCGCGCATCTTGCCGGTTGACATTTTCTGCGATAATTTGTTATCCGATCTGTCCTGACTCGTCGACGATAATTCGACTTGCCGCCACACATTTATGATAGCGTTCTCCCCTCCGGTTACTAAACAGCCGCTCTGCAAATTAAATTGTATATACATATCATTGTCATTTTCAGACCACTACGTTTAACGAGCTTTAGTATCTTGTCCTTTAAATACCTTCTCGTGCATCCAACTGTCACGCACAAGCTGTTTGTTTCCCGGCATATCGTATAGTGTCTCCAGATGATTTTCTACCACGGTCATGCAACGAAGAGTCGATCTAAAACAATATATGCAACATGTCATGATATTTTTTATTACTTTTGCGAAAACTCCCCTCCTCTCCCAGTACCTGCCTTTCAACGCTTCTATCTGGCCTAATTAAATGTAGATAAAGACGTACACGAGCTTCTTCTTTCTATAGCGTGTACGAGGAGTAACGAGGAATGATATACGCGTGATATTTACTTTATTAACTCGAGGAAGAGTCGCAAAATAGACAGAATTATCCGTACAAAATTCAGTTCTAAAATTCTCGAAATTACAACAGATTCCACCTGCACAACTATTTTTTTACATTAGTTGACACAGTTCGTATATTTACCCTTTGGCACTGCAGGAGCCTGTCAATAGGAAAGGTTTTTCTCCCAATATATCCGACCTGTGCATCCTCACCACATATTGATTATCAGGATCTTCGTGCTATAAAAAAGGAATTTTCTTACTGGTTAAAGGATATTTTTATCATTTTCTTTCTTCATTTATCTTGAACCAACCTGAGACAGCTCAAAATACTTTCTATCAAATCTCAAGTGTGGAGTTGCGGCATCGCACTCCCACAATTGCAACGAATGCGTATGAGTCGTGCACCATAGGTTGCCTTTATCCAACCAGCCAATTCTGTCCTTTCATTCAAAATACAATTGGAAAAGTTTGATATACCTTTATTGCAAGTCTTAAAAGATTATTTAATGTAAAACTTACCACAGAGGATTCTGTGTTTAGGGAATAATTCAATGCACTGTCCTCGGTAGATTGGCTGAGATCAAAAATATTAATCAGACCATCGGTACTGCCAGATGCTAAAACATCTGACTGATTTGGATGGAAAGTCAAACAGGTAACATCTTCCAGATGAGATTCCCAGTATCCACCTAGGAGACTTCTTCTATCGGACTTGATATTTCCCATTCTAACATCCCAGAAAAGAATAAATGCATCTCCACCAATATGTTCAGTACCACCAGCTAAAAGCCTTTCATTGCAGTTCAGATCAAAGCTTGCCAATGGTTTTATCTTACCATCCTCCGTACTATCTAAATTGATAAGAAATATTCAAACTATTTTGTGCATCAAATACTTAATTTGCTTGACTTAGGTATGACAATTTCTAAGCATTACCTTTAAATTCCATGACAACCTTCCCTCTAGCTCGAAGATCACAGGCTGTAACAAGGCCATTACGTGAAGCCATATAAAAGATGTTCCTGGATGTGGGGCTGAATTTTATACCCACGATGGAAGCTCGGTTGTGATTCAAAGTAGCTACCTGTGTCAGAGCTTCTCCAACAGAATATACAATACACGTGTAATTGGACAATGCCACTCCAATCCGAAATTCTGGATCGCTTACATATGAAAATCATAACCGATAAAAAAAATATTTATGTTAAAAGAAGAATAAAACCAAATAACAACTTACGTCTGCGTGCCGCAGACGGAGAGTATGTAGTTCTCGTCAGGTAAATTGTGAAGGGATTCTTCCAGCGCTATGGTCAACTCCTTTTTATTATTCGGAGCCATTCGCTCATTTTCATGATATCGCAACCTCTTGTCCACGCACAACTTTTTCAGCGGTTCAATTATCTTCGACATTTTTTGGATTTCCTCAGTCATCCGCGGGAACACAGTTTCCTTTGCACCAGGAGGATAAGTATGCCTCTACAGACTGTTACAGGTTATAAACTATTTACAATCTTACAAGGTGTGCAAGTATTGTGAAGGTGTGAAGAATTGCTGAGAAACGCCGAACGCCGCATATACATGCGATTAATTTAGCTTTAGTTTATGTTAGGTTAAGTTACGCTTAATTAAGGCGGTATTTCATTCAACCGACAGGAAAATCGCCCTTAGGTTTCAATAGGTTGTGTTTAGCAGAAACGCAGAAACGGTGCTAAGGAGCAGGAGCATTTGACTGGTCATTTGATCGTGAATCTTGCAACGGTTGAAAAATTTGACTAATCAAACGTATTTGCTCTCTCAGCGCTGTTTCTACTGAACACATCTATTGTTAATAAAAATTGGAAGATGCTTGCATAAGCGTGTATCCAAAAAAAATAGAATATTGATGTCCGAAAGAAAAGATCTTTAGGCTATCTTTGGTCTCAAAATGGAGTACTGCCAATACCAGAACCAGACATTTAGAAGTGATTATAAGTATTAATAAACGTAAGATGCAAAGTACTATAGTTTCAGGCTTTTATTATTTAAATTATTCGTTCACATCAGATGTACTTATACATATCTTCTAATGTTATTTAGGACAGACATTGGAATGGGATTTGGTAGTAATTGAATTTGTAAAAAGTAGTAAACCAAACTCTTTTCCCTTTTTTTATTGAGATACACGAATTAATCGGCCTTCTTTGTTGCTCGTGCTTTCTTAGCAGGCAAAGGTTTCTGAGACCGCAAAACAGCACTTGCCCTGCGAAGTGCTGCCTGTAAAATAACATCAATAAGATTAGTTTTATTCTTGTGACAGCAACATCCAATATTTGAAAGACAATCATGTTTCAGATAGCAAATATATAATCATGGCACTCATAGATCTTGGTGGTTGTACTGTCATCATTTAGCAGAAATCAAAATGTTTGAAATGGAAATTTGCATGGATCCTTTGAGGTTTCAGTTTAGATTACATTAAGAAAAACAGCATTAAATCGATAGCTTTGAATTATACCTTATTAAGGTCCACACGATATTTGTTGGCAATGAGAAGCGTTCGCAGGTTGTGCAGAGAGCGACGAGCACCAGCCCTCATTGTACGTCTAACAGTGGCCTTGGCAGGCTTATTAGCAGCTTTAGCTTTCTTATAAACAACCGTGAATCCTTTTTTATCAGGAGTGTCGACAATTCCCACGCTCTTGCGGTGAACGAGACCAGAATACCTGTAGCTACTCAAGTTAGTCAGGTTGCTGGGTTCCTAAAATTTCGTTAGACGAATCAATTTGATTCTTACTAACTCACAGGTAGATATTACGATTGGCTCATCGATTAAATACGTACCGTAGAGAATGGTTTGTTGATATTACGTTTCTTCAGGAGGAACGCATTGTTGTTGCGAATGATCATCCAATTTAAATGGGACGACATCTTGAATGTCTGAGAAATAAAAATTCAATTTTCGACGAGTGATTACGAATTCTCAAATACACTTGGAATTAGAAACAAATTTTCCTGAGATTTAATCGGAATAATGAAAGCTATACATTTTAACATGCGATGTGCGTCAGTCGAACTTGTACACGTGGTAAAGCAATTTAGATTTATTTTTGAGAAAAAACGGAATTCTGTATTGAATATCGTTACAATTAATCACATGAAATGAATAGTATTCCTTAAATGTCCAATAATTCCTCTAAAAATGTAGGAAAACCAAAGTATCCCAGAAATTGACCTCACCTTGTGGTGCTCGCTCGGAGTAAGCAACAGGAAAGGACCTCTTAAAATGGCGGCCGGAAATCAAACCTGAAGCGAGGACTCAATTTCTTCAAAAATGTAATGTAATTTGACTCGACGTAGAATTAATAAATAATTTAAACAAAAAAAGTAAAAAGTTTCCATTTTAGATGAGCAATTAGTTTCAGTAGTGCTCTATTCGAATATATAATTATCTATCTGATGTGCTGCGCAACTTATCTTCAAGGCGGGAGATTTAAAACCCATAACAAATTATCTTTTCATCAGAATATTTTATTGCAGAATATAATTTAATATTAAACAGCTGGTAGTTCTTCAAACATAATTGCTGTATCATTACAATCATATAACGGTCTATCAGGTTTATTGTACTCATCTAACATAGAGCCTTTTTGAAAGTCTTGAGGTATGTGTAACATGCATTCAGACTGAAATAATATATCATTTTGAGGTAGCTGCTGCAATTGAATCCATCTCCTAGCAACATCCTGAGAAAAGCACTTTCTAAATATTAAACAATGCGTGTGACGCAATTTCTCATACTTTATTCTCATAAATCCAAGGTTAGCCAGAACGAATCTCCAAGATTTCATTATTTTTGCATTGGCGCCAACATGTTTCGAGTCTGGTGTTACAATTAAAAGAATTCCACCAGCTTTTAACAGTTTGTATGCTTTTGTACAGCAAAGATATCTCTGTTTGGGACACGGCAGGTATTCCAAAAATAAGGAAAATATTACGACATCAAAGGAATTGATGGGTAACTCTGTTACAGTCTTTGAGTCCTCATTAACAATTCTGTTCTCTCCAATGTTCAGATTTAAGAAGTCGCACTGCAATACATTCTGTGAATATGGAATTAGATCTATTGCTGTTACATGAAACTGATCCATATCTTCAAAAGGGTTGTAACAGCTCCCAACATCAAGTAAGAACAATTTTTCCATATTTAAGGAGCTTGTATCTTTTTTCTTGGATATTACTGCAGTTAATTTAAGTTCAATGTCCATTTCCCTCTTCTCATATTGTTCTCTCCCTCCATTAAAGAAATATTCTATGCACTGCTTCTTTATCCACTGTATTCTACATTCTAATTGTTTGGTTGGATCTGCAACATTCTCTGCCCAGTATTTTGTAGCCAGCTGTTGCATCGAAACTGCATATTTCTGTAATAAAAAGGGAAGTGCCATTTATATCATAGAGTCAGATATTTATTCCAGAATCTAGTTCTCATCATATGGAAATATTACCAACAAAATTTCTTTTTGTTCTAGATGTTTTCTCCATGCTACAGTTGCTCCGTGAATTTGTGATTCCTTTCGCAAATTACTATGAGTATTTTTTATAAACGCTGCTAAATACTTGTGTTCTTCCGAAGCCATTCTTGTATTGGATTTCAGTGATGATCAGAGAATATCAGTTGACTCCGTATGGCATGTACCAAATCATGAGACTACTGTAATCCTAATATGTTTGACACGAGACACGATGCTTCTTAACATAATAAAGTATAATCCGCATAAATGGTTATCCTGTCTTTTTGTCATAATACAGCTGTGGACGCCGATAAGGCAGGTTGGATACGGAACTTCTACGAGTGGTACCATCTCTTGGATAGGCCGTGAAACTTCATCATAGCATCAAGTTTATATTATAATTGGATTATAATAAATTACCTTCATCGATCATCATCCGTCAGTACACGCAAGCACTGATCTCGTTCGAAAAGGTTCTCATGCCTGTCTTTGCAACCTCACCTGACCTCACCTCTGAGATAGGCAGAGATAGGCTATGTTCCAAAATTCTCTGCAAGTACTGCGAGGATCATTGCGTCTTTGTTTATCCAACGTATATGAGAGCTCATGAGAGCCATGGCCACACTTGGCCACACTCATGATACTACCAGTGAATTTGGAATGTACCCGTAATAATCGCCCTTATGTTTAACTTTCTGCCTCTAACGGTGAAACAATATGACTATAAACTAAGAATCTCGATTTTTTAAGAATTATTATTATATGGGTCGCCTCTCAACACGAGTCTTGAACATAAGATACGAGAAAATTCATATCTAAACGTTTTTCCTTATTTTAGATTACGAAGAACGTTCGTAGTTATTTCACCATGATGGAATCAATCAGAATCAATACTATTAACAAAGAGAAAAATAGACGAAAAAAATGATTAATTCACTCGATGTATAAAAAATAGTAAGAATTAATAGTATATAGTAGTTAAGAGTGATGAATGAATAGTCCGAAATGTTTTCTATGAACAAGTATATCGTCTAGTATTATAGGTACATACAGTTGTTCTACAGAAATCTATAAAAATACAATATTAATTGTTACTAATAGAAAGAAGTGAATAGGAATTGGCTGGGGGAAGATATACGTAGATACGTAAGTTCGAATACATCGATAATTCGTACGTCTCACTATTGAACATATACATTCTTTGCTCATAGGTTAGTATAAATCACTCACTCAGGCACTCTATTACTGTCGTGGCTAGATTTATATTATTTATATAAATGTATCGTGTTGCCAAGATGCCAAGTGATACTTTGGACATCGCGCTGAAGCTGCTGAATCCTTTAAATCCTTTAAATCCATTTGTCCTCTTCAAGTCTCCCGCTCGGCTCGAAAATCGTAGAAATACTGCAAGCAAGAAGAGTAGTCGAAGATCATGTAGATAATAATTTCGAAAAACTTGTTACACAAAATAAAAGTTAACTATCACCGATATTACGATTCCCTACTGATTTTCTTAATGGTTATGGGACGCTTGCTCTATATGAGTACAGTAGAATCTTGATATTCTCCTAAGTTTGTATCAGTACGAAGCAAATCAAGGTTCTACTATATTACATTCCTCAATAGAGAAATCCAACATTGCCTATATGCAACTGTTGCTTTTTATTTTCTGTAATTCTTTTAACAACAAAGAAAGATGATTGGTAACTTACGTCTTGATCCAGCTCCTTTTGTGATCGAGCTTTTATCACAGGAAGCTTATTCTATCATGGAAGAAAACAATAATTATTAAACTTACATATCGACACTAACGATGTGAGCAATACGAGGCGGTCAAAAGTTGAAAATATTTTGCTTACGGTTGATGAATCAGCGTGTAAGCTAAGAATATTGTTTAAGACGAAAGGAACTCCATCGAGGTCGGACGATCCTGGCAGTGTACCATAAATCGGTAGAGAACCGGCGGGCGTTGAAACTGGTGGTCGAGGAGCTGGTCTTGTCGGTTTGATCCTGGCATTTGGACTCAATACTTCGTAATCTCGGTCATTTGACTCCTCAGCATCTAATTTTCCTACATTCGCTTGACTAATCTGTGGATAAATACCATTAGGAGGCTTTGGGGCAAATTTTGGTTTAGGAGGCCTCTCTGGCGGTATCCTGCTAGGGGTTCCATTTGAGGGATTCGGTGATATATTTTGAAACAAACTGAAAACAAAAGAACACAATAATTGAATGCAAGACTATCGCACTTCGATCATACTCCTTTTCTCAAGCATAAACTCACTTTATATTTGCATAGGACTGCAAGCTTGGGTTGCCATTGGTAAGTGGCCCAGTTTTATAACATATTATTACACCATTTATTTCACTGAAATGTTTAATGTAATAAAATATAATGGTCCTCTATTACTCTATTAGTACAATTGTCTAATAGTTTTCCTAATTAAAATAACTTACCCTGCATACATGAAACCTGCAGGAGCTTTTTTTATACGACTGCATACAATAATATCTGTTATCGCTTTAGCACAAGAATCTCTGTTTGTAACTTTATAACATAGTTGTCTCTTTCTCCAGGCTCTCTGTGCTACAATGTACCATTTATAACATCATTTATATAAAATTAAAAAATACAACCAACAATTAATGAAACAGTCAGTTATGTACCTGAATCGACCGTACGTGCGATCAAGCAAAATCCTTCAGGGGGATTATCCCTCTCACTGATAATCATAATATCTTCAACGACACAATGTGGTACACCTTCAGTCTTAGAAATACAAATGTATCTGCCCTTTTTTTTAATAAATAATCCACTGTCCCTCCACAAATCTGCATCAGAGTCCTGATCATATGTCCTTGATACCTAATATAAGCATTCTCATAGAAGAAAAAAGAAATATATAAAATTATAATAGGCTTATATTAAAATTTCTTACAACTGTGAAATTTGGTGGGCATTTCTCGATATCTTCAACAATCGTAATGGCAGTTACTGGTCTGTCATCAGGCAGTAGCGATGATAGCTGATTTAACATTTTGTTACTACTCTTTTGCGACATTCTGGAATTCTAAAAGAAAAATAACATACAGTTCTCTCTTGTATTACATTAGATCTAAAACTTTTATAAAAAATCTTTACATGGGCGAACTGCTCAGGTGTTAAAAAAGCAGATAGACGGAGGAACTACCGATCACGTGCAAAACCGTTTGCACACACTCGCTCTTTGCACCTAGAAGGAACTTTTCTATAGCAGAATTCTATAAATAAACGAATCGAAGCTACGTTTGAAGATATAACTCACGTTCGTTAGAGATTGGGCGGACGACGTCTACAAGTTCCACACTGCAACTGTTTATGTTTGATTCCGATTACTCGGGCAATTAGCTTCAATAGTACATGTTAGTTAATGAATCTTCGAACTGCTTTCTGTCTGAATCTCAAAGTCAACGAACTTACAAGCCAATTGCTGGAGTGATTTAAATAAACTAGAATGTACTTCTTATTTAACGAGCGATCAAGTTTGACGAATTAATCAACACTGGTATCGCTCGAGGAAAACTCATCAGACTCCTTCGCCGAATTCATTGAGGCGCAAGCAGATAAAAGAAGCGGATGAATGTCCGATGAATGTCCTACACTACGTTCAGTCGCGGTTTCTCACACATCTCTGTTCTCAGTCACGTCGGTCACGTCTTAGTTCAGCCTTCACTCGGATTTCCCTAGACTTGCTATTTCGAGCTTTGACTGGCTGTGACGCCGTCGACAAAGTCAGCATCGATGACATCGGTCGTGTACCTTAACCTATTCTGACCTCCTCTGACTCTCACAGCCACCACCCAACCTCCTACCTGCTCCTACCTCTTTCTGCTGCTGCTGCTGTGATTGAACCTACACATCTACAGCTCCAGCAATAATGAGCAATACTCACTCATCAGTGCTGCTCACTAGTTTTCTCCTCAGCTCAGTTTCCCACAGTTTTGCACTAGTCTAAACTAACTTCGACGATGCGACTGTGTGTGACTCAGTGCAACTTGGTGCAACTCACGAATCGTCTCCGTCGTGTCCTCGTAGTATTCGTTCGACGGATTAGCCCTCGCCCCACCACCGTTCACCAGCTTATCTCCTTCCTACTGCTTGGGACATGCAACCACATGCAACCTTCTACGTGCCTTTGCTTATGACTTGTCCTCTCTCATCCATCATCCCTCTTCGTTCATTGAATTAGTCTAAATTAGTTATTTAGATATGCGATCCTAAATCTATGCATCGATTAGTTGGTCGTCGCTGGCAGCACAGAGTTTGTTTATCAGATATTACTGGATATTACCTAACGGTCGTAGAAGAATATTCTAAGCGTAGCCCCTAAGTATAAATAGATACGCGAAATAAATGATCAAAGCAGGCTTAAAAATGTTACATTTCCTGTCAGTCAGTCACTAGTGATCGAAAATCTGTGAGGTCTATTGATAAGAAAGTTCTTAAGCAGTGCATTACTGTCGGTCACCGTCATCCACCGTCAGTCACCGTGATGCACTCAGATGCACTGCTGGACCCGTATTCTTGAACCGTTTTCATGAATCTCGCATACGAGTCATACGAGCGGCCAATGCTTTTCAAATGGAAAGAACATTTGAGAATCATTAGGGCAGACCCGAAAATATGGGCCCTGGTTTCACGGTACTCGGGATATTGTTTGATATTAGATGGACAATCAGGGGACTCTATTATCCTGAAGGGCGTATTAAGATGGCCCCTCAGGCCGACTAAATTGCAATTGACTTGTAATGTCGCCTATATGCGGCAACCCACCAGACAACCAGACGCGTCTCTAGGCCCATCTGCCGGCCTTCCTGTTCCCATCCTAGACGCTATACTAGTTGACTAGTATATAACAGTATATAGACAGTAGCAAGGAAGGAAGGACAGTAGTAGACCTGTGGTAGTAGACGCCTGTAGACGCCACAAGACGCCACTTGATGCCAATGGACGCCGACTGGTAGTTCGGTTGGACGCGGAAAGTTTAGTGTTGTGGCATTATTATATATTTTTTCAATTCATCTTTCTGCTCAACGTGTCGACACCGCGATTTATTTGTGTGTTAAAGAAGAGGTGTAACTGTTATCCATTTCTATGGAATTTCTTTTAATTATTCGTTGGAATATTTGATAATCACCTCGTCTACGGTGCAATATAACCCGGCAATAACCTTAAATTCCTTCTACGGTATAACGAGCGTTACATGTCTTTGTACAAAGAAAATATAATTGCAATTACTTTAATGCACTAGACGAATTCGATATTAGTATTAGATATGAGACGCAGCTCATCTCGCGATCATAGATCGGATAAATGGCGAAAATATGTAGATCGTGATTCTCGTGTTACTGGAAACATTGAAGAAGAGCGGGAAGAGCGCAGACGTAGATGGTTGATACAGCAAGAACAAGAAAGGAAACACGAATTGCACAAACAGAAAATGATTCTTCAATACGAGATTCAAAGAGCTCGTGAGAAAGGACTGGCGGATCCTGAGCGGGATTCATCCGTTTCGCAGGCTAGCTCTAGTAGAAATGTTCAAAATAATAAAAGCCAATCATTACATAGTTTGCCTAAATCAAACAAACCACAAACGCCACTAAAATCTACAATCATGTCTGAAAAGTAGGTATAAGTATTTAGAGAAAAATTTTCTTTAATTTACGTGTTTTGACAAAGAGAAATACTTTATTTCCCTCAGGCTAGAATCTCCAAATGGGAATACACCATTGTTTAAGGGCCCAGAAGGAACATGTATCAGCGTTATAGAATTACAGAGTATAAAGGTCAATATTCAACGAAGCTTACCATCAACGGAAGTTACTAATAAACAACTGCAACGTGATATTGTAAATCCTGAGGATATCATATTGAAAAGGCGAGAGGGTAATGTGATAATTTTTTTTACTATTTTTTCCCCCTATAATTCTTTTATTATCTTGAATTCATTATAATGAAAAATGAAAATATATAAATGGCAGCACCGAAGATTTAGCATGTCAAGAGAAATATTTTATATTTACAATATAATCTTTGCTGAAGACGCATATTTATAATTATTTCAATTCTATCTAAAACATATTTCTATTATAGTTGAAGGAATTTTCTAAAAAAAGATATAGTGTACCAAAACTCCATGATCAGCAACAACCAAGGAAGATAAACTACTATGGAATCCTTTATGGAAGAATTGAATTCACCAGTTGAAGATGTCATAGATGTTTAATCAAGAAAGTTTTTCTCCACTTAGGATTTAGCTTACATGGACCAACACAATTGGAACAAAATTTGTGCCTATGACACAATGGGTGTAAGCTTAGTTACTTTTTATAATAGCATATTTTTGCTTTCAACAATTTGCACATTATGTATATTTGCTTGGTCCTTGCTTCCTAATTGCGTCCATTATTTTACTAGAAACAAAACTTTGAAAAAGTTATATCAAACTTTCTTATATCCATCGAGTCAAACATTACTTTGCACAGAACATTAAACCATTAATGTTATCACTTTGTGTCCTATTTAACCTTTAATTTTATTATTAAAAAATTCTCTATTCCATTCTCAAGAAAAAATTGGATTGTCGGCTTTGCATGTACTACCATTACTTCCTGTAGAGTTTCATTGAATTATAATCATATTGGTTAACATCTAATATATTCTCAATATTCTAAAACGACAACCGGAAGATTAGTATCGTCTGGAAGATATAACGACCGCAAGAACAAAACACCAATTAAACGAAGATTTTAAATATAAATAATTTGGCATCAAGGGATGTTTATCAGCGAAGATAACATGAACAAATTTTCGAAAGAGAGCTAAGAAAGAGACAAGACAACTCATGATATAAAAACAGTGAAAATTCAAATAACTCAAACGTTTTTGGAAATTCACGATATAATATGTCGATATTACGTGTTTTCGCGAAGGACCAAAGTATACAGGTTACTCATCTAGAAGGTTAATTAAATACTTTTTGATTCAATAAGCTTAATAGCTAGTACTTACAGCCCCCCCCCCCCCCCCGGTTTAATTCAAATAACCATTCCATACGGGAGATTGCTTATAATTTCTGTATTTTCACATTTTTCCGTCGTTGCAACATAACTCTATTTCGAAATAATTCGCGAAAAACAGTAAGAATGGATATTATGTTGCCTGAATCAAGGAGCAGAAATGAGAGAAAGGAAGAAGAGATAAGAGCACAATGTGCAATTATTATTAATTGGTCAGAAAAATTAAATACAGAAGCTTTTATTAAATTTGAAAGCCCTTTTATAGTATGTAAATTTGCTTCGTTACTTGATTGTACGAAGGATGCATAATGATTTCAAAGCATTACTAATACCAGTGAATGATTACGATAGGAGAAGGATCTAAACCGATCTTTGAACGAGACGAACTAAAGCAGGCGGAAAGTAAAACTAGTGAAGTAGAGGAGCGCCGCAGAGTTATTGCTGTGTTCAAGGATCACGTTGAAAGGTCACACTCCCCGAAACGATCCAGAGTCTCTCTAAGCCCATCGAGAAAGTTTAGTCGCAGTCCTCGACGCATGTCGCTCGAGCACAATTTTAGGTGTGTCACAAACCTCTTCAAGAAAACTATCACTCCACGCTTTGAGCAACTTGATAATCTAGAGTTTCTTATCTTATAAATTGAATCCATGTGTTCTTATTAATATGGATATGTGAAATGAACAAATAATTTACTAAAGGATATGAATATTGCATCATAAACACATCCAATTTAATAATTTTCTAAAGATTCACTGGCTCTAAAAATCAAAAGAAAGATCCCAACTGTTTTCAACGACAGTGAAAGTAGAAATCCTTAATTGTCATTGCCGTGCGGCATTATCCGAATTGCTTTCTGTATATGTTGCAACCTTATTACACATTGCTAAATAATGCACCTGTGACTGTACATACATTGAATGGAATTTCAGCAAATTACACATTTTTCAGACGGAAGACCATCGGCCTTCTTCTTTTAAAATTACGATGCCTTATTTTATTCTAGCTGTGCTAGCAATCATTCGGGTTAGGAAAAGGAAATACACGATGAGACGCGACACGCGACGCCGACGACCAGAATGACGAGTACAACAACGTGTTGACCCTCTGCATGGCTTGCTTTGCAACCTCTACATGTTCCTTGACACGTAACGCGGTGATGTCGCCTTCATTTCACTCATTGGTCATTTTATCTTTCCCAATGGCGTAACATAACAAACAACAGACGTCAGTCACGCCATTCACAAAGTTTGCTTTTAATACGGGATATGCTTTTTACGTAAATTTGACAATGAAACTCTGCAACTACAGGAAGAATGTTGCCCATCTCTTAACTTTCTGCAATTTCTGTATCCTTCCTACATTTTCTTAAACAAAAAGTGTAGACATTTGGCGAATGTGTATCGTGCATGCACTTGAATCAGGTAATGTTCGACTTGCCGATATTATTTAAACCCATTAGAAAATAGTTCGAGGACGAGGTGAGTTTTACACTTAATATATTATCAATCATTTCAATCTTCTTTAATACTTCGGAATTAATATTGCGTATCGTTCATCAGTCGATTCTCATTGGCTTTTCGTTTGCTTGAATGCGACCCTAATATTGGTATTACATATCGGCGCATTCACGTACAAATTCAAGCGAGCAACATGGATTCACTGGATATGAATGTATTCAAAGCATTAACCGCATGGCGGTTAACGTTTTCTAATACGTCTGAGTCAAATGATATTTCAATGTTTAAATGTAAATTAAACATGACATATCTACGATCTCAGACGCAAGTCGCACTCATGAGGCTCGCTACATTGAAGATAAACCTCAAATAGTAATCTGTACCTTTTGCCATTCTGTGTAAAGTTCTAAATTGCATGATACTAAACCACCTGTAAGCTCATTTTTTTCCATGGCACTAATTATCTTCAACGTTTGCGGATCTTCAATGATTGCCGAAAATGAAATGCCTCAATGATTTTATAATGTTTAACGTGTACTGTATTTTTTGAGGCGGGGAGAAGGTAAACACCATTGCGAAAAAACAGGGCATCGGGATTGTCAAAAGGAAAGCAAGAGGTTGGTTCTCTCTTTATTTTATGTCCCACCCCCCTCCTCCAGTGAGTGGTCCTTTATGCCTTAGCTCCTTCCAATGTCCCGGTGAATATTCACTCTTCTAATAACTCATTCTTTTGCAGTGCTGAGGAGTACAAAGAGAAAAATCTGAAAGCTGCCGAATCGCCCCGACGTAGAACCAAATATGAACGTTCTCATTCGAAGGAAGGCGAGAGGCCAGATGAACGAGAACGAGAACGAGAACGCCGGCAATCTACTCATGTTCATCGTCACAGGTAACCGTTAATTGTATTGTATGAGAAAGAAGATTGCCAGTTTGCAACATTGCCGTTTCTGGTCTGCAGATCTTCGCGAGAGAGAACTACACCTTATAGGTCCCATCGAGGAAGATCAAGAGAATTTTCAAGTGAGAGACGCGAGAGAACCACGGAGAGAGAGAGACATAGACCCATGGAAAGAAGAGTTTTACCAACTCAGCACTATATGGAGCCAGTAGCTGTACCATTTTGTTACGGGGTATGTATTGCAGCACGTTCGACTCTCCGCTTAATTAGATGATCGGTAACATTTGACCTGTTGTCATAAACAGAGCTACCTTCCGCCTTACCATCCAAACTTCCATCCGAATTATGCGGTGATGCCACCCCGTGGACAATTACCATTGTTGAGAGGCAGGTTTCCTCCAGCGGCCAGAGACGACAGAACACCGCCATTCCCACCCCGGTTCATAACGCCAAATGCCTACAGAGTAGGCCCTATTGCCAATCCAAGTAATTTGTCTTTCAGCTAATTTTAACATTTGTCCTTCTCTTCTGACAATTGTCATTTTCTTACTGATATTATTCCCACAGGATTCCATCGGATGTTTTAAATGGCGTATGGATCAACAATATCATTCTCTATCTTTGTCATTTTTTTTTACCTTCTTTGTAAATAATTTCATTGGGAATACATGTATGGACTCTTTTTTTTTTTAATTTTTCTTCATTTCTTCAATTCATTCCTTCCCGTGCGGAAGTGATACTGGAAAATCAAGACCCATATTATTTCACCAGTGTCCAGATTCAACAAATAAAGTTTCGACGAACGCGCAAGATGTATCTGTGATTGAGATGTTCAGCAAGATGGACAAGTGAGCTTGCGCCAATACCAATCAAATAAAGAAAGAAAGCTCCTTCGAGATGCTGAACTCTAATGGTTCTAGTGCCCTGCGGTTTGTACTTCTTGACATCCTCTCCCATTTGATTTCCGGTGAGTTCCCACATGCATCTATTGGTCCAGTAATCGTCGAATCCAGCTTCTAAAACTCGCAACAAGTATTTGAAGACGACCGAAGCTAATGGTGAACCCTTCGTCACGATTATCGGCGAGTGGAAGGTGAAAATTTTATCCTCCAAAACGCGTATAGTACCTGAACCCGTATCTAAAGATAAAGGTTATAGCTAATTAGTTAATTATAATTAGATTGCATAAGTGGATTAATCGAAGGTTGAAACTCAGTTACCATTAGTTATTTTACTGTTGAAGAGCGACACGTACGAGTCGAGGATTCCTGTTGCTATCTCCCCAGCGAAGAACAGATTCCTGTAACCTTCTGAATTAGAATCGAACACTTTGAAGTTCTCATATATCCTTCTCATCACAGGGTCGGACCGATCCTCGTAGAAACTATGATGAACTTTCGTACCGGCGAGGATCATTTCAGACCCGAGGAGTTCGTCGAAGGTTGCTATTCCTCTCTCAAGTTCAGGCGCCGTCAGATGACTGACCATTCCACTGTTATAGGCCGCCGTGATCAGATAGGAGAGTAATGACCATGCGACGAAGCCAGCCCGACCCAGATTGGAGGACGGCAAAGCACCACCAGTCCTCAGAAATATTGCTATGCTCGAAAGAAAGTCGTAGCTTTCGTTTATCAAGCCGATACGGTGGGAATAAGAGATCAATTGAATGACGATAGACAGGAGCAGGAAGCTGAGTCCGATGCTCAGCCAAACGGAACTGTCAAGTGGCAGAAGGATGTTCCTCCAGAAGTAAACTTCGGTAAAAGCGTCGTAGTAAGCGATCACGAAGGAATCCTCCATGTGACCAGGCAGGAAGTCGAGCGTGTCCAGTTTGTCAGGGGTGGGAATGATCCCAGAGAAAGATAGAATTAACGTGTCGCGTTCAACTTCCCTCTTCATATCCTTGTCCGACCGTATTTTCTTCGGAAGCAATCGCAGCTTCAGATTTATCCGATCAGTTATGATACTAATGATTTTCCAGCCGACGGCGCTCAATATAGTTTCCTCGTCATCGAATAATTTTCCGACCATAGGCAATCCTATCGCGTCGTTCGTGATAAGGGCGTAGTCGAGAGTACAATTGCGAAGGTTTTTCATTTTCTGAGGGAATATTTTATTGTTAAGGAGGAATCTACCCCCTCCCCACCAGTTAATCACTTCGAACCGAGTTGGCTTGCAATTTTCACCAAAGGGACGATACGTCAACGCTGCGATAATTCCGTTCTCCATCTTCACTAGCATTATCACATTCATCTTATTCTCTCTCCAGAGAATTTCCGACGTCCTCATCGAGAATCGTGCAATCGATTCAGGATTTATCGTGCGTTTCCTCAGGCAGATCACGATCTTCGCATTGGCCTCCATGCGCTCCATCTCTATGCTTTCCAGGACTTTTTCGAGGGTATCCAAGTTCTCCGTAAATATCACAATGTTCATGATGTCTACGAGCTTATATGAATTCTTATTGTAAACATACCATATATTAAAAGTGGATCTACTCAATAGATTAGAGGGCTGCTTGCTCGTGTCATTGACGATTAGTAAGAAGGTCAAGGTGCGCCAATTCGTAGTGTCCATCAGATGGTTCAAGCAATCGGCCAAGCCCCTTTCCAGCTTGTCCTCTTTCGGTATATCATAGAGAGTGTAATTCAAAGCAGTGCAGCATCCGAATCCATAAATAAGCACCACTAAACTCGACATTAAGCCGCACGTGGAGAAGAAGAATCGGAATTTGTCTTCGCTGGGCAGCATTTTTTTCTTTCTCATGTCGCGTATTGTTGACTCTCCTGAGGACCTATAACGAGTAAGCGCGTTTTATTACGAGTCGTCGTTCTTTTCAATTTCTTTCTATCCTATCCCTAATGGAGGTCTGACGCCATTCAAATCTATAACTAGACCCCAGAGAGGCGCGAGTGAACCAATGAAATCTACGGAATCGATTACCCCCTATCCTTTCTTTCAAATTATTATATTCGACCATTAGATCAAGTTTTTTTCCGTCATTCAATTGCTCGTCATTTTCGTGAAGCTCTTGAAAAGATTCCGTAGCGGCTTCCTGTTAGTGTGTGAAAGTACGTCTATCCAATCAGGTACTGTATAAGATAAATTTCAGGTCTGTCAAGGCGTCGAAGTAAATCTCTTCGTGATGAATTAGATGTATGAGTCTATAATAAAAACAAAACGATTATATGAGTTTTACATTGGTGCCGGCCGCGACACGGCAGTCATTGAAAAAATGTGTCTGCGAGGGTAAAACCATGGGTAAAACAATATGCACACCTAACCGTACAAATAGTGAATGACAGTAATAGAGACTTTTGCATCTTTTTCAGAGGCATTCACATCCATAGCTCGTTCTTCGGTGCTTTTCTATCAGTAGAAAAAACAACAAAGCGTAGACACGGATCATGAGTCGTTCGAAGTGTCTGCTGCTCCGTAAAATAATGAGCAGCCTTTAGAGGTTCAAGAGACAAATCAGGAGAGTAAAGAGAAAGAGAGAAAGAGAGAGAGAGAGAACGAGAACGGAACGGAGAGGGAGAGTGCAGCCTACGCTGCTTACAGTTCCCGGCAGTTCCAGGCAGTTCTCAACAGTCTCTGGTGGCTTCTTGCGGTTCCCAGTGATATCCTGTGTTTTGTGCCTCGTTGCTAGTTGTTGCTAGTGCACCTTTTGGGTCTGAGTAGTTTGTGCTGACCGTCCGGTCGTGCATGTCTCGATTGTCATACTTCTCATAGCTTTAATGTTTTGGGAATGCCGAGTTCACTGCTGTAGCACCTATACTGTCCTCGATTGAGAATAGAAGCCATAAGTGGAGCAAAGAAAGGGAACCAATGTGGGTACCTTTGCTTTATCCAAATCAACGAAAAGATTATCGTCGGCTTTCTTTGTCTCAAAGTATCGGGATTAAAACACGATAGGTGACAGTTGAGACTGATTCTGATTCCCCTGGAGTCTGTCGCGTACGTGCAAGGGACTGCGGTAGAAAGATAGGGAGAAAAGGGGTTAGGAAAAGAGAAGGTGAACATTTAGGAAAGAAAACATCAAAGGATCCCCGGGTGACGAAGCAGGACGAAAGAGAAGGAACATAAAAAGGAAGATTAACGAGGGAGCGGAAACGAAAAGGAGAAAAAGCAGATGAAACAAAGTAAAAAGCTTGGGACAGAAGACGAAAGAAGGAAGTAAAGGAAAGAATCGCGAGGTATTCCCACGAGATAGCGCTGTTGCTGCGATTGGAGTGGGAATTGCCAAGAACACACGGCTACGAAACGGCAGTAATGTCCTTGAACTCTAATTGCTTGAAGATATTGATGAAAGATTGCTTTAACCGTAGAATTATAAGAAGAGTCTGCAGAGCACGGTAGACGTTTGGTCGTAACTCTTGACATTTTCTCTCTCCCTCCCTCTCTTTCTCCCTGTCCCTGCCTGTCACACTCGCAACCTTTATTCTTATCTCGTGAGACTGCTCTTATCGATAATTACCAATGACGCGAAAGCCGAATACCTGTGCGAACTAAAAAGAAGCCATTGATCGAAGATCCCAGAATTTCGAAATACATATTACACTGGAAGAGTTATCATTGTCAATTCGATGTTATCTTAATTAGCAATTGAAAGTGCTTACGACAAAAGTGAGAAAATGCGAGTAAGTGGAACGATGACAGAATTTGAGGAAAATGTCTCCTTCGATGTGGACGACCCAGACTTTATTATTTCGACACCTTGCAGTGACTATTCCTTTGAAACGATGTCTGGAACAAATGGTAAGTTTACGTGAATTTAAGACGCCGCGTTGCTTTCAATAGCTGTTATACAGAAGTATGTAAAGAGAATTAAGCTTGATTCACATTACGGCAAAGTAAATTGTTCATTGCAGTTTTATACTCGGTAGGAAAGACAAAACATAAAAAAGTAATAACAACTTGGCTTCGTTTCCGGTTATGTGGTCCTAGTGCCACTCTGTCCTTAATTGTTTGTTATTCTTTTTGAGTTTCCCATACTTGGCATCGAGCGCGAAATAAACGGACTCGTGGGCAGTACATAAGTGCGTAAGAGCAAGACACGTATCTATCTCTTCTCGCGAAACGGTAATACAGTTATCGATGCTTTGGCATTTTGCAAAATAGAAATCGTATAGCATACGTGCCTGCTACTCGATTGATGTTTTATTACTTGTGTTGTTAACACGTGACTTTCTTTGCAGCTCGCTCACTTACCGACACGTTCCTTTCGATAGTAGTTTATAGATGGTGCCACTGCGCTAGAAATACCTTTCGTCACTTCACACCTCACCTCTCATTCGAGACACTTGCCAAGAGGATTCAAAGTTTTTCCTCAAACCGGGCAAAAACTAAAAAACCACCTGTAAAAGGAAGGAAGGATTTGGAGATTCGGTTCTTTGGCCTTTGAACTTGCTTCTTTGGTTTCTTATTCGGAACATGGATTTATTAAAGGGAAGTCGGGTAGAGCTGCCAAAGAATCTGACCTTAGTTTTGTAAAATAGTAATATCTCGTGACGCGTCCTACTTAACCGTGGCTGATCCAGAGAAACTTTCCATAAAAACAATAAGCAAAGGTTATCGGACCCCCAATGGACCGATAGACTTTTGACCCCAATAAGACCAGTGTCTCTTGTGCTATAATGTTATTGTTGTTCTTAATCTTTGCACAAGCATATCTATGTGACGATGCGAGTTATGGTTTTATCGCAACTCCTCTCCGCACTGTCTTCTTGCATAAATCGCTAAGAAATCACTTCAACTAGCCCTACAGTTGCAAGTTATCGAAGTCTTGTGGAGGCTGCCGACCAGTGGGACGAGTGCAGCTGCAACTTGCAGATTCTTTTATTTACTTCACAAGAAGAAATATTGTTTGAGCGATGTTTGACGAGTGTTGCGAATCCGTGGAATAAACGTGTGGCGACAGCAGTGCATTATTGTGAAAGTGCGCTATTGTATATGCGCTCTCTAATTACGTGTCCTCGCGTGTAGAACATAAGGAAACAAGTCAGTGTGTACGGAGCCTAAGGCGCTCGTCAATTTTCATCAAACGATACTCGCGCATTGCAAAAAGTGAAATATCGAAAAGACGATGCGCGCGCACGTTCGGCATTCACGTGACTCACACGTGGTCGAACTTATTCGTACCGATTACGCGAATCCTTTATCCGTTTATTATTACATTGAGTCCTGGCATTTTGCATTCCTTTCCATCGTATCTGCTGATCTTCCTACGCGCGGATACATTTAACGCCCACTTTTCGCTTTTTTCCCATGATCTTCGAATTCTGCTTCGTGTCGATATAAAATAATCTTTGGAACTTTTGCCGCATATTTAGAAAATCACGACACTTAAATGTGAAAGATAATCCAAGCAGGCAGCGTGATTTTGACGTGCTCGGAAAATAATGCGCCACTGCGTGCGGAATTATTCGTTACGTATTGCTCTCATCGACACGAGAGTGAGAGAGAGCGAGAGAGAGGGCGGGGGGGGGGGCGAGGAGGTGGAGGATGAAGGCCAACACTCCTCTCTGGCTCCTCACTTCTCCCTTGTAATCGCAGTCGCTTGACTTATGAAAATTCAAAGTTCGCATCACTCGTGGGTCGATCCCCTTACGGGCGCAGATCTGCCAGACAATCGAGAGGTCGGAGGCGTCGGAGGCGTCGGAGGCGTCGGAGGCGTCGGATCCAACGCTTGGTAGCGGAATATTCCTTTCGCCGCTCGCATATCGATCACAAGGAAAGATTTTCCTCTGGGACATTCAGTCCGATGGAAACTATGCAGAGTATCTCCGGGGGATGCGACGTCTCCATCTGCTTCTCGTGATTAGTCCGAATACTCGAAGAGGCTCTTTTTATTCACTTGCAGCGATATCCCGAAATATCTATGATTATGGTACCATGTTCCCCTACTTCTGTACACACAGCAGAGCACGGGGCTGTCGACTGATTCGAACGTGATGTCGCAGGAACTTACGATCGTTCTAGATCGACAACCTTATCTTCATTAATTAGGAAGTCGACCGGAAAGCTACATTCACAGTCCAGTCGTTCTCTCCATGCACATTTAGGAAGGAGCACACATCATTATCCACACGCATCTTTTCTTCCCATCTTCTCCACCTGTTGGCTTTGTCTCACAGTTGGAGCCAGCCAAAAGAAGAACCAATGCCACTTCTTCTTCTTCTTCTTTCTTCACTCAGCCCTCTCGCTAACATTCTCCTTTTCAAACTTTTGGCTAGAAAATATCTTGTTGCCTCTTCTTTTTTCTTCTCTTTCCTCCGTCGGTCCGTTTGTCTCGCAGCTCTCTCAAAAGGAATTCTCAAGGTTGTTGGCCGATTCGAGGAATGCAGACGGGAGAATCGCAAAAAGTCATCCCCGATACTCCTCCTCTTCTCTTTGTCTCTCTCGCACTCCCTTCTCTTTTAATATTCTCCCTTCGAATCCTAAAAGAGACCTGTTCCCTTCTTATTGATACTCGAGGGAAGACGACAGCGTCTTCGACAAATTGACCTTTATCAAAGAACAGTTGACCATTGAGCAACGAGAACGAAACTTGATTGAGCTGCCACAGCAAATAAGTCGTCATTGGCCTTGCCGTACCATTAATCGATCGAGTGTCGTTCACTTGTGCACCGGCTGAGCTGGAGAAGAGCAAGATACAAGTTTAGCCAGCCGAAAGGAAGTTGACTGGTCTCATTGCATCTCACGCACGTAGAAACACAGGGACGTTCGAGTCGATCGACCTTCCACACTTCCTCAAAGAATCGCCCCAACAAAATAGTTATACGCTCAAAGCGCAGCTAAAGTCCTTGAACCAAGAAGGTCTAGTCTTCCGAAGGCGTATGTACGTGTCCTATGTCTTCTCTTACTTTAAATACGCTGCATCTAATATCTTGTTGCTTTCTTTTGTTGCTTTGTACGCGAAGCAGCCTCTCCGTAGTACCTGATAAGAATAAGTAGCACCTAATTACTTGGCCAAGGAATTGCTCCGAAATACGTGACGTCTTCTCGTTGGGCAGCCTCTTTCGTCAATTTCATTGCGAAGACACTGGACCCTTTGAAGATCTTTGAACCTCGGATCACTCACGTTAGAGAGACTTGCCGAGACAATCGGAGAGATGCAATTCCGTCTGGATGTAACGAAAATGGATGAAGACGAGTAACTCGATAGAATGGCAAAGAGTGCCGATATCACTAGATAGTGAGAGGTCGAAATCGAATGGGTTCTAGTTTGCTGGGTAACGGGGCCCATGAACCCTTGCGTCCTCCGATCAACTAGGAATGCATTCCTAGCCGATATTTCCCTTTTGTCTATTTTCTCACTTTCGCAATTGCGATCCTTCTCGCTTGGTTCTTTCCTACTTCTATCGTTGCGCAACCTACAAACTTATCAGAGTTATCAAGAAGTCTGTAGAAACGCATTTGTTATTCACGAGCGAATTCGTATTTATTAAACCGACTGTGTGGGAACGATGCCAAAAATAGATGGTCAATTTGACCAGCAACAGGTTGGAGGTCCGATCTTATATTAGCGGAAAGCTCATAATATCTCTTTCAATACGAAACTGTCCCGCTGGAGAAGGTGTGCACTGCCGTATGTTGCGCTGAAACATGTGCTGTCGAATTTAAAAAGCGATTAACATTCTTCCCCTAAGTAGAAGATAGCTGCCCGTTAACAAATTCGAACGATGTCTACTTCGAGAATTCAATCTTGCGAATGACGATAACTCACGAATGACACATGTCGAACTGAGCTACTTTTTGTTTGCCATAGCTTTTCTATGCATGACATATGTATATATTTTGTTTTGCAAACTGCTACCTGCTTAACGATAATGGATAATATCGACCAATGCAGAATCACAAGATCGCATTACGTCTCGACCATCGCACCATCGCACCAGGTGCAGCTGCAGCGACTCGTCGTGTTAACGCAGTGCAGCGCAGCTATCCGAGAAGTCAAAATCACACGAATCTTTAAGATGCTAAACCAGTTTAGTGAAGCGTTCCGTCGCCGCTTCTTATCGTCGATGTCTTTGGTGGATACGAATCCTTTCGAAAGTAATTGCGTTTCAGGAACTTATTCTGAAGTCAAAATAACTGACAATTGAATAAAAAGAACCGAGAGAGAGAGAATCGCCTCTTCAGCCGAACTTTTCTTTCTTCGACAGATTTCGTTCTCCTCCCAATCAACATGGCAGTTATATTCCTACTCTTATTATTATTAGAAGCGCCAACGTCACTAACTATTCCGAGAGGGGAAAAAAGAACGTCAGTCGACGGCGTGTTATACATAGGTGTGACGTGCTGTTGCGTTCAAACTCTTTTATCAATTAAAGGTTTTCCTCAACTCGCAAGATTGTGTACGCCATTTGATGCTTCTCCGCTCGACATTACAGTTTAAGCGAGGCTTTTTCGTTCGCAATATTTCTTGTTTGTTCTCCACGCTTTGCGCAATGAGGAAACTGTTGATTCTTAATACTGTAAGCAATGAATTGAAAGTTGCCGTGCATTCCGATGGCGAATCAATCCAAACGATAGCTATCGATCGATAGGAAAGCTTCGAGTTAAGACACGCGATGCGAGACCCTTCGTGCTTCACACGTGGGGAGAACACTGAAAGGACACCGAGAGGAATATCGGCGATACCTCCGAGATAAGCGTCAGAGTGTTAACGTTAGCGTCACGGCGAGGGGAACGTCTAACGCGACGATCAGTGACGTTCCTTTAACCCCGGGCCGGCGCCACGACGCGACTTATATAAGAGCTGGGCGCATTTGCGCTGCTCAGTCGACGTTCGAGACTTGACGAGTGTGGACGTAGATAGAGTAACGTACGCGGGTATTCTAGTGTCACAGCTGTTCGCAGCTGTTCCCCTGTAGAAGAAAAGAACGTTCCCGACCGGTTCTTACGAAGGAATACGCGAGGAAATCGAGGAAACGAGTCCACCCCATCACTTTTCTAGTGCCATTCGGATTAATAAACCATAGTAAGTGCCTCCTGAAAGATAGCGCAAGTGGTAGAAATCATTCATTCGTGTTCAATAATCGTGCACCTCGCCGCGTGTGAATGTGCTTTTAAGTGCGTCAATCCCATTAAGAACAGGTATCTTAAAAAATTGTATATCTCGATAGCGAATTTCGATATTCCGAGCTTTTCAAGAAATAAGTCGAGATTATTTGCGACACTGAAAGATTCGTGCAGGTTCGATACGTATCCAGCCGACATTATATCTCGCGATTTAAGCAGTGCGACACGAAGCATAAAACGGCCCAGCAGATCGGCTGCTAATCAATACTCCAACCAGGAGCAGGCAGGAAGCATCAGGAGCGCCCCGAAGCGGCAGCAACCTCGCACCTCTTCTCACGCGGATTTAAGGTTCATTCACACCGCAGCGAAAGCAAGTTTTAACTGTGCATCTTATTCGCGAAAAGTATGTATCTTAGGTAAATGTGAAAACGGATAAAGCAAAAGCTTTCCACCAATCCTAGAGGTCAGCCTTCTTCAGATTTCAACATGTGGTTGGCTGATTGCAATTCCCCTTTCACATTTTCACTCGATCCGTGAAATACACGAACACATCGCAGGAGATAGAACGTCAGAAGAGAATAATAAAAGTTCCGCTTCGCTGCTGTTCGCTCTGTGCCACAGTGTGAGTCAGCCCTTAAGCTGTTTCAAGCTCGGAGGAGTTTGTTCCGCTTTTTGTAATAGTATAAGATATTCTCTATACAGGGTTATTCAGTACAAACGCACCAGCTGGAGGTAGCTTTTCCATTTAACTTCTATGGTAGAACCACCTTCGGGTGGTGCGTTTCTACTGAATAATCCTGTATAGATTAAGGGTCACAGACAACTGACGGTACAAGAAGCTTAGAATATAATTCCAGTGCAAGAAGGTCGACTCGACTCGCCTCTCACAATAAAACTCTTAACTCGCGAAACTTCCAGCACGACTGCGTAACGCGGTTAATTCCGTTACACCCGTTACACCAATCGCGTGGCATTTCGCTCTGGAATTTTAATTTGATTGCTACGTTATCTGCTCAGCGTCACGGTCGATATCGAAGAATTAACGAGGTTCTCTTGAATTTTTCGAAATGTCTGCCTCTTCCACGTTATTTCCATCTAAAACACGCGGACCCTTTGACGTCGATTGCGAATCCTCGACCTTCTCGCGCGATATTGTACGTACAGCGCACGAAGCCAAGTGTAATTCTAAACACTTCTGTCGTTCGTTCGAAAGGAGTGAAGAACGGAAACAATCCGTTTCTCCCTTCTTTCTCTAAATCAAAGCCTGACCTAACCTAACCTTTACTATTATCGTCAAAAGTATCGCGGGGGTCTTGCTCTTCTTTCCCCCTCCCCCTCAAACGAACATCATCCTAGTCGCCTTCCAGGAGAATTCGAATTTCACTTTGATCTTGAGAATGTAGAGGAGAAGCATTGCTACGAAAGAGACCTATGTACCACTGGCATGTCTCTTTGAGTTTCTATTCTCGTGTCGCAGCCCATGTAAAAATGTGCAATCATGAGAACCTTAGAATTCCTGGCAAATCTTGGCCGAGACGGAGTCCCGACATTTGGCCATCGGCTATTTTTAGGCGATTTACAAGTTTTAACGTTTCTTGCTGATGGCGCATCTTGACCAATCTGCTGTTAATGCACCAAAAATTGCGCAAATGGTATTGATAATCATTTCATTGCTGGTATTCGATCTTGTGACGAAGCAACAACAGGAAAAGTAGTTCGTTGTTACAAGTATATATATCTACTGGAACATCTAGGATTGTTATGAATGAGCGATCTACGTCGTCCCCACGCGTATTTATAACTCCAAGAGTTTACGACGCACGAATAAAGGATGTGTAAGATATAAATAGAAGGAAGCGAATCTTCATCAGCGTCATAACTAGGCCGTCATCGCGACCACATCGTTTCTCATCTTCGAAGTGCTTCTGGCTGCTATTTGTTATGCAATAAGACGCTTCCCCGAGTCCGCCAGCTTCTGCTTCCTTTCCTCTTTCGCTCGTTATGCTCCGGATCGGCAATTGAGCTGCGTTGCGTAATAATACGTCTTTGCGTCTCTCCGTTCTCTCCCGCTTTTCGTAGACACTCTGCCTTCTCCGAGTAGCCCATTCTCTTTCGTTCCTCGTAGAAGTCTCCTCTTGGATAAACTCATGGAAATGTTGAAAGCCTAAAGTCTAGTACTGCGATGAGCAATGACGAACATTTGACGACACGAGGCTCGAAGAGACGTTAGTTTAGGCTAGGTTAACGTAGTACCAGGCAGCGAAGAGTAAGCTTGAAGCCTTTCTATTCTTATTCGAAAATCAGTTGCACTCTGGGGCTCGAGAGCCCATCGGAGTGGCGTAAATTGACAAAGCGCGAGTCTGGGACAACCGACGAGAATTGACTGGCAGACGGAAACTCTTAGCGGGGAAGCTTTCTTTTGTAGAAAGTAAAAGCGCGAGGCAGTTTGCGACAAAGATGGTTGCATTACGAAATATATACTTTGAGTCGAAAACGCGCGTGCGCCCGTGAATACGAGCGTAGCCCGTGGCCCATCTAGCTCTCTATTTATTTGTCGAACGTCTATCGATCCGTCTAACGGCCGGCCGAGCATCTAACGGTTGCTGTTGGCAAGCGACAGGCGAGACCAGTTTCACGCTTGCTCATCAGACCCCTGACATTCTGGAAAGGGAAAAGTATTATGGCCGATCGAGGAATAAACGAGTGCGCCAATGACGTCAATGCTAATTGGGTCTTTTTTCTTTCTCTGTTTTAGCATCAAACCACAGTCAGTACGAAAAGCACAACAAGAGCGCCGACAACATGTCTGCAACGTCCGTTCAGGCCACTGCTACCGAGAACATCTCTCGTCACGGGTACGTTTCCTTTTCGGGTTTCATTTTATTCCATTAGATGCGATACCGCCTCCCCATTCGGAGATTCCACTGGGATGGATTATATTTCAGCAATTTTATGCCACCTAGGTGTTTTGCTTAATGATCACTCAATTTCAAATGAACATTCTCTGACTTTGCAGGAGCAACGTGTCCTTGTCCTGTCACAGCCTCTGCGGCAGCGTTGACGATGGTCTTCAGGGTTCGCATCCTCAATATCAGGACACCATTCTTACAATCGAGGAACTTCGTGCGCAGCTCAACTCTTGCTTTACGTGAGTGTCTCCCGCTCGCTTGTGCGACCCATAGACATGCTGCAATGCATAGTTCGATTAGATCGATAGCTGACGTTGCAATTCATCTCTAAATTGAACAGTCAACAAGAAATGCCCTAGGATAATAGAATCCAGTGCGATCCAGAATAAAAGACCGTTGCGTCGTTTGATGACTCGGAATAATCGAAGAGACGCGATGCAAGCATGCACTAAGAATGCACCTTCCAATATGATTACAGATGTGGCGTTTCGTGGAGCGAGGAGCACGTGTCCCTCGACTGCAGCGAATGCGGCGGCTATTCACTTGAGCGGCCCTGTCCACTGTGCGATGGTCGCTGTCATACGTCCTGGAAACGCGACCTTACCATGGTGAGCAAAAGTCATTGAGAGGAAGGTTTCGTCATCAGCAACTGCGACTGATGACGACTAAAGAGGAATACTTCCCTGACGCGTGTAAAACGTATAGCGAAAGAAAATGAAATGAAGTGAAGTTAAGTTCTCAAATTGTAATTGCAGTCGCACGCTAGTGGCAAGGCGAGATGGATAGGCGAGTGCGGATTGAGTTGCGGACCCTCTCTCGAAGAGTCCCTGGTTCCCGCCCTCGAGAAGCTCCAAGCTACGTCCTGAACGGAGCTGAGTTATGACCAGGGCGCTGCCACAACCATGCACAAGACTTAACCATCAGCATTCATAGTGACACTCACCCACCATCATCGTATCGATCGTATCGTTTGGAGGAACGCGGCCGAATAGAAAGATCAGCACGACATCAGCGCGATTGGTGCAAGGAATTCGGAACTTGGAACTTAGTATTTTCGAGTTTAATCACATGTCCGGAATGCTCTGGCGCGTTCGAAGACAGTGATCATGGCGAGTGAGGCCAAGGTGGATGGCACCGCGGCTCTTAGAGAACAATTCGCGAGATATTTCTCGATTCGAGTTGCAGTCGAGCCGTGCTGCGGAGGGAGTGGGAAGTACGTAATTTGACGCGAGTTCAGGCGCCTGGCGTCGGTGTCTACGTATGTGCTATGTGAATATTAGGACAGATAGGCATGAAGAAAACTAGCAAGACGAGTGTTCCTACTTAAACTTCACCTTAGCTAACGCACGGAGCAAATGAATATTTGAAATGCCGGATAAGGTCTGACGCATGCATTTGTGTTTGATGCAAGACACCCTCCTCGTTCAACTTCATTCATTTTTCCACGAATCTTCGAACCGGCATCCATGCAGTTTTCCAAAGTATTATAAGCGCGCGCATGGGATAAATGCAAGTTTAATTCTTTGGAAAATAATCTCCGGTACTGACTATTATTTAATTTGTCCAACTATTAATTTATGATCGTAATGTTCTATGGGCTAAATAAATAACTTTTCCTGACAACTTTTTTCCTTCCATAGTGAGACTTGTCCAAGTCAGTCAGAAAAGCAAAGAAATGCTATGTGACGGCCGAACAGTCGTCACCTGTGTTGAATCTCTTAGTCTGTTTTTTTTTCTCGTAATGGACCGATGCTCATTCGTTGGATGTATCTTAAGGTGCGTACAGACTTGCAACTTCGCCCCATCGAGAACGGCGTCGCGTAACATAACACCATAACACC
>JARQST010000405.1:64647-99578 GCA_030142225.1 Pachycephus smyrnensis | reverse complement strand
CATAACACCATAACACCGTCGGTATGGACGGTGTCCCGACGGCTCGAAGTTGCAACTCTGTTGTGTACGCACCTTTACGGACTAAATCGATATAGGTATGTCCTTGGCGCAGGTCAAGAGTAAATAGTCAAAAAGTATGAATGATATACGATTGTTTTATTGACAGCTGTCGCATCATCTTACATATATGTGTGGTGTATGTGTGTGTGTATACGCACACGGGTTGATAATTTTTAAAGCGTTTTTCCATGGTAATGGTACCTACCAGCACTCATCGATACAACGTGCATTTGTGCCGCGTCTGTACGGAGATCAGTTCATTGTGCATTAAATAGAGTGATGGGAGCCAACGGCCACAAGTCGAGAGTTTCCTTAGAAAGTCGCAGCTTTTAGTTAACGGATGAGGATTAACGATGAGAATGGAGAATCCTCGAACTAGAGTTCAAATCGTTGTTAGCTAAGAGCCACTTTATAAAGGAAAACACAAGGGCGTCGCGGATTCGAAAAGTTTTTGTGAAGCTCCTGTTATCACGATGCTCCGACACTGTTGTTGCTGCTTCTCGCAAAGATGTCAACGTGGATCATGGCAGCATCGTAATCAAACTACAATACTGCTAAGTACTCACACGATTACAGACACACTCGATCGCATCGTTAATACTTTTTATTACGCGAAAGAAAAAGTTGATCGTTTGGCTTAGCACTGATTAGGGGCGCAAAAGCGAGACATCACGTACGATCGATGTGTACGCATGGTAACGTATGGTAACGTAAGGTAACGCATATGGTAACGTTGCTTGAGAAAATCGCCTTCACATTCTCCTATTTTAATCTCATTGTCAAAGTTAAGTATACAGCCGGATCCGATTAGGCGTATACGACATGCCGCAGAACCTTTCAAGGAGTAACGTGGCCTGGAGTCAATTTTTTTCTAAAAAATTTTTGATCGTACTTGGAGTCGCAAGTACGTGTCAACGGAAGGACGCATAGGAGGACTCGAAGAAGAAAAACGCACATGTCGGTGAACATCGTCCTCGTTGTCTCCTTAAAAGATCACCGCCAGCCGGACGATCGGTTATTACTCGTTCCATCCTTCCATCCTTGTTACTTCACTAATAATCTACGTATTAATAATACATTAGAATCGTAGTATTGCTTTGCAGAGATCCATCGGTCTCTGTCTTTCCGGAAACAAGGAAGATAATATCAGCACCAGCCTCCTATCAGGACGACTAATCTTGCTCGCGACTTTGCAAGCATTGACAAGAACTGACTTTGGTGCACGACAAGGATTCTGTTAATAAATAGTGTTGTTGCTGCTTAGTAGTAAAATATTGGTAGTTAGCAAGGTTCCCGCCGCACCTTGTAGTTGGCAGGCTAACCGCATTCAATGTAGTAAGAGGCCTTCCGCAAAAGGGCGGCCGGGGGAGAGGGACGGGGGGAATGGATCATTGGTGTATCAAGGATCAAGTTAGGGCCTAATTGGATGGCCAATCGTTTAAGGAACTCTAGCCTATTCTAGTAGGAACGGATCGCAGGTGGTACCGTCGAGCATTCTTGCTTGTCGAGAGTCTCATCTATCACCGGTCTGTAGTCTATAGTCACCTGAAATTACATGGAACATACGTATTGATATTTCCTTCGTTCCCCAAGATACTCCGAACAAGGTAATGACTCTCCTCACCTCTCCGCTCTTTGGATTGATTTTCGTAAGGGTGTGCTTTCTCCAATGTTGGTCGAAAGGTTTCTTCTGTTGACTTTCGAGTGGTTTACTGTAGTCGTACTCGTCGATTCGGTCCTTGTAATCTTCTCTGGCGTGGGCACCGCGACTCTCCTTTCGGTTCTCCGCGGCTACGATTGTCTGCATCGCATTGAGCATCAAGTTTTGCAATTCCAAAGTCTCGACCAGATCAGAGTTCCACACGAGCGATCTATCAGAGACTTTCAGCTGATCAATAGTCTTGTAAAGATCAGCCATCTTGTGACAGCCTGGCGAAAAAGGGAAAATTTTACATTAGTTGGCCATATTACTGACGGAGGATCAAGCGTCAGTTGAAAAATTCTAAGATTGGCATCACCTTCCTTCAAGGTTTCCTCCATACGGAAGACCGCGGCGTGGGTCTGCATAGTCTTTTGCATATTCAGTCTCAATTCGGCAGTAGAAACGGAACCGTTTGCGTTTCGTACCCAATCTAAATTCGCTACGGATTCTTCGCCTGCGTTCTGCAAGGAAAAAGACAGACATATACGTGGGTACATGGAAACGAGGTCTACGCGAGCCACACGAAACGTGCAATTAGTCTACTCACCGGCTTAAGAGATCCAATGGTTTCGCCGGGTGTATTCTCTTGAGCGATGGTCTTGGCACAGGCCCGACCGAATACGACGAGATCCAGAAGAGAATTAGCACCCAGACGGTTCGCCCCGTGGACGGAGGCGCAAGCAGCTTCGCCGCAGGCGTAGAGTCCTTTGACCACCCGATCGTCGTTGCCCGACCTCGTCAGCACCTGGCCCTTGTAGTTGGTCGGGATACCACCTGCACACGTTCTAACGTATTAGGTCGATCGCGAGAACGGAGCAAAGCCAAGTAAGGCTGGAAGCTGGACATGCGACTCAAGGAAGTCTTACGAACCCATGTTGTAGTGAACCGTGGGAAGGACGGGGATGGGTTCGCGCGTCACATCGACGCCCGCGAAAATCATAGCCGTCTCGGAAATGCCAGGTAGTCGAGCAGCCAGTTGTTCAGGCGGCAAGTGGTGCAGCTGCAGGTAAATGTGATCTTTTTCGGGTCCACAGCCTCTGCGAGTAAAGCCGAATTAGTTGGTAAAATTTATTCATCTACGAGTCTTGCAACCTCTCACCTTCCCTCTCGGATCTCTATGGTCATTGATCTAGAGACGACGTCGCGAGAAGCGAGATCCTTGGCGACTGGAGCATACCGTTCCATGAATCTTTCACCCTCGCTATTAATCAGGTAACCACCCTCGCCTCGACTGCCCTCGGTGATGAGACAGCCGGCACCGTAAATACCTTTAAGAATTAAAAAAGAGCATTTCTATGTTTTTCTTGCGAGGTCATTGAAATTCATCCTAACGCCGTCGCATCGTTGCTTCCATACCTGTCGGATGAAACTGCACAAATTCGAGGTCTTGGTTGGGCAGATTTGCTCTGGAGATCATAGCTGTGCCATCGCCGGTACACGTGTGCGCCGACGTACAAGAGAAGTAGGCGCGACCGTAACCGCCAGTCGCTAGAACCGTGTTCTTTGCTCGGAAACGGTGAATCGTTCCATCCTCCAAACAAAGCGCCAATACTCCACGACATTCGCCATCTTCCATGAGTAAGTCCAGTGCGAAGTACTCGACGAAGTAGTTACAGTCGTAACTGAGGGACTGTCCGTAGAGCGTGTGGAGGAGGGAGTGACCTGTCCTGTCCGCGACGCAGCAGCACCTGTGCGCCTGGCCTCCCTTTCCGAACTTCAATGACTGACCGCCGAAGGCACGTTGATAGATCTTACCTGAATTTACAATTATTATAGAATTTCAAGGCAGTCGAATATTATGTCGGTCGGAGTAACCAAGTAGGGGAAAGTGCGGTAAGACGGACGCCTCAAGGAAATAATGCCGTCACCTTCCCCTAATTTGCGATTAGTAGCTGCGCTTCAGGATTATTTCAATGTTAACGTCTCGAGAACGACTGTGGACTCTATTACGACTAGAATTTACGGTTGATTCTTTAACAATCCAAGCCTTCGGTCGGGCTAGCGATTTATTTGCTTATTTGCTGTCTTCGCTTGGCAATGCTTCAACCCCGTTTAGAATGAGCATCGCCAGCAGTGGGGCTCATCGGGTGGCGCGCGTGAAAGGTAGGGAGGATTCGTAAGCTCTCGATGTCCCTGCTCGCCTGCACAGCGGTACTCATTTTAAATAAGGCATGGTAGAACAAGCAATAGCATCGGCACTTTTCATTTCCGCAACTGGAGTTTAGAGCAGATACGTACGCAATTGTTGGTCACATGATCATAGACGTGGTCATGTGATTTTCCGATCACATGGCCGTTCGCGTCCATGTTAAAATAGGTTTGCCTGCAGAAGAGAATGGCAAATACGCCAAGTACATACCATCCGTAGTACGGCTGAAAGGCATCCCACAATTTTCCAACTCAATGACGGCTTTAGGAGCCTCGCGCGTCATGTAGTGAATGGCATCTTGATCTCCCAGCCAATCGGAACCTTTCACGGTGTCGTACATGTGCCATTGCCAATTGTCGTCTTCCATATTACCCAAAGCTGCATTTATTCCACCTTGGGCAGCCACAGTGTGAGACCGCGTTGGAAAGAGCTTCGTGACGACAGCTGTTTTGAAACCTTCAGCCACCAAGCCGTAGGCTGCCCTGAGACCGGCTCCGCCAGCGCCGACGACGACGGCATCGTAAGTGTGATCGACCACAGGGTACTGCTTCGAGATGTCCTCGGACACTTTCGCGGCTTTGCCACTAGGTGTGTAATGTAAATTCCGAGTGACAATCGAAGGGAGTCCCAATTTATTCTGCAAACAAGTAACCGCTGCCTTATCTGGTTATCCCAGTGTACAGAGTTATACGACTAAAATGGGTTGGGTGGCTGATACAAGGAGGCGAAGGTTAACGCGCGCAGTATTCCGTGTCCTCGGATTTCCTGCACTCCATGCACCTTTTCAATCTTCTCAATGTCCTTCCGGGCGGTTTACGATTCCACAGGATGTGCATATCAATTCGGAAGGTGCACGTGTGCCAGCGAATATTGGCGTTTCACGGCACTCTTTGCTTCTAACGATTGAATATCGAACGTTCGATGAATTCGTCTGCTAGAAACGAGACGATCCGACGATAAACTCGCCAAACAGGACTGATGACTGTGGAGTGAGGAGTGAGGAGCGAGGAGCGAGAGGTGAAAACTGTCCGATTCAGTTCGATTGTGCGACTGTTAGAGCGGGGATCAGAAATGCACAACGTCGGAGGAACAGAGGGACCTGCGCCTCGTTTTGGACATTTCGGCAATCCAAGCTGCGAGAACGAGTTAGAAAAATTACGTAACGATGCAGCAACGCGTGCGACGAAGACGAGGACTAAGGTGAATGTGTAGCCACAGTGGAGGATAAAATTACGTAACTGAAAAATCTTTCGAGCCTTACCAGTGTCGTCAAGGATATGTTCCGCGCAAAGGCGCTCGAGACCTTCAGCATTCCACTCATGGCGTTTACTCGAACAGCTGTTAATCGTGTAATTTGCACGTTATCCCCAAACGGCGAGTCCGACACACGGACTAACCCCAATTTTCACTCGCGCACTTCTCGCACGGCGATGTGACTGGCCGAGCACGGACTACCTCTACTGGTTGAGAGTCCCCACTGCTGCCAACACTGAGTGCCTGACGTGCGCGCGATAACGCGCTTCACCCGTAACAACAACACTGCGGAATTTTCCTTTTTCCCTGTAGGCAAATACACGAGGAGAGTAACGGTCGTGCCTCTCTGTCTTTATCGGAAGAGTTCCGATGGTATTCATTCTCCCTTCTCGCGGGAACGGCTGGAACCAGCTCAACCTTAAAATAGGCTACCTAGCCTGATTGACGGTTCTAGCACGCCGGCGCGGCATGTAGCGTCGCGACGCCCGCTGTTTCTAATAATTAAATTCGCTGCACGATTCGCCACTAAATATACGTTCGTACTTGCACAGACAATCGCCCAGTGAACCATCCGAGGCAGCGTCGAACCCAGTCGAACGCTACTCGGAATCTGACTGACAATGAGAGAATTTGCCCAGCAATGCAGTGCGCAACAGCCACGAGTGCCACATTTATTTTTCCTTCTAGCTTTGTGGTGGTACTCTAAAGGCAGCTTCGAGCGACAGGATTGGTCCTTCGAGAAGGGCGCGCCAATATTTTAAATTGCGCACACTCTCACCTGTTGGTTGCCCTTGCATCTCGCGCGGTCTAAACTCTCGTCAGAAGATCATTTCGACTACGGACTTTCGTCAAACGATTTTCTGGGTCGCTGGCGCCTTTGGTTATGGCTCACGGCTCATGAGTCAGATTTCACTTGGAGATACTGGTCGGCGTCGCAGGCGCCATGTGGCGCGGGTCGGCGGGTTTTGCCGTCGCCCGTTGGTCGACCGTTGGTCGACCGTTCGTGGGCTGGACTGCCGACTCCCGCTATCGGTCTCCACGCGGTTCGCGTCATCGACGCTCGACAGTACTGCAATATCGAGGTTGACGCTCCCTCCATGAATAAGCGCCAAGGTCAGTTCCAATGGTGTCGCCATGTATGTACACACGTTTTATTATAATTTTTGTACTTTTGTCGCAAGTTCTCTCTCGATTCCTTTAATAAGACCTGATAGCCGGAGGTACGTGCTGCGCCTCGCCTTCATCGAGAGTCGTGTCCACGACTGGACGATAGGAAATACAAATCTATCGGAAAAAAGGGAGCTATTGTCGTTAACGTTCCTCCTGAGATTACTGCTCTACGACGGAATACTCGGCTTACCGAACCATCCTCGAAGGCCCACGAGAGAGTATGCTTGCGCCAATGTTCGCCGAACGGCCGTTTCGTCTGACCTTCGACCGGTTTCGAGTAATCGTATTCATCGATTCGTTCCTACCGAGGAGTCAAAGAAAAGCAAAACCTCATATATAATTAGCATGATCGAGGAAACTGGAAAGTTTCGGAGAGACACGGGTTGTCGGCCCCTTTCACAGAATCTCGAGTTTACCCGGTAATCGTCTCTGGCGTGCGCTCCCCTCGACTCTTTGCGATTTTCGGCCGAGTACACGATGTGCATGCAGCAGAGCATCATGTTCTGCAATTCAAGGGCCTCCACGAGTTCCGTATTCCAGATGAGTGAACGATCTTGCACCTGTTGTCATTTGATGATTTGGCATTTAACAATAAGAGAGATCTCGGGATTGGTGTGGTGGTGATCGAGGTGGGGGAAGCCCATAGACGTACGCATATGTCCGGGAGGCTGCAACTGTAAAGCCGAGTCATCTCTCGACAGCCCCGCTGCAGGACGTCGCACGTTCGGAAGACGGAGCAGTACTTGTGCATCGTGCGCTGCATCTCGTCGCGTAGCCGCGCGACGGGGACGCTGCCTTTGGCGTAGCGGGTGGCGTCGAAGCGACATATGGCCTGTTGACCGAGTTCCTGCAGGAGTCGAGTCCAGGTTCGAGTGACTGTGTGCGACTGAGTGGATGGGCGTGTGCGTGTGTGTGTGTGTGTGCGGAAAGGGATGGCTGGAAATTGTGAGCTCACTGGGACGAGGTCCGCATGCCGTTCTCCGGGTCTCGTGATGCAGTCGATGTTATCCGCAACCGCACGTCCGAAAACGAGGGTTTCCAGAAGGCTGTTGGCTCCGAGCCGGTTGGCGCCATGGACGGAGGCGCAGCCAGTCTCACCAGCTGCCCACAGTCCTTCCATCGCTTTGTCCTCTTCGTTATCTCGCGTGATCACCTTCGCATCGACCGAGGTAAGGAAGATCCGACAGGTAGAAAATACTAAATTTGAAGGGGGTGCCGAGAGCGATGGAGGCTTACCTGCGCTCTCCAGTTTGTGGGGACACCGCCCATATTGTAGTGCATCGTAGGTACCACGGGAATGGGCTGCTTTTCTACGTCCACTCCAGCAAAGACCCAGGCCAAGTGGGCGAGACCAGGTAATTTAGTCCTTATCGTTTCAGGCGGAAGGTGATGCAGCTGCAGGTACACGTGATCCTTCTTCTCGCCGACACCCCTGAAAAGAATGATCGACTCGCAAGCATCCGTTCCAGAGTGACTTGGGAATGTCTGGTCGTTAAACGACGTGATCAGTACCTTCCTTCGAATATTTCGAGAGTTATCGCACGAGAAACAACGTCGCGCGAAGCAAGATCTTTTGCGTTTGGCGCGTATCTCTCCATGAAAAATTCACCGGCTGAATTAACCAGTCGGCCACCTTCACCACGACTTCCCTCGGTCACAAGGACGCCGCTTCCGTATATACCTGCAAACGACAGAGAAAAAGGATTGTCAAAGGCAACTCCGAAATTGCAGTCGTCAAAGTAAGCAGGGCGGTGGGGGTCAACCGGCGAATCTCAATAAGAATTTGAATTCGAAGAAAGACTTACCGGTCGGATGAAACTGGACGAATTCCATGTCCTGAAGGGGCAATCCTGCCCTGCAGGCGATGGCCATGCCGTCTCCCGTGCACGCGTGCGCTGCCGTGCACGAAAAGAAGCACCGCTCCGCTCCTCCTGTCGCTATTATCTGAACAACAAGGTAATACTTTTATCATCCCGAAAGCCTTGGCTCTCCTCGAGCGACCTTACAGTATGGTGCCCCCGGAAACGATGCATGAGGCCCGTTTCCAATTCCAGGGCGAGTACTCCCTTGCAGCACTGTCCGTGAACGAGAAGATCGAGAGCAAAGTACTCGACGAAGTAGTGGACATCGTAGCGGAGACTCTGACCGTAGAGAGTGTGCAGTATGGCGTGGCCCGTTCTGTCGGAGACCGCGCAGGTCCTGTGAGCCTGACCGCCCTTACCGAATTTAAGGGACTGCCCGCCGAATGCTCGCTGGTAAATCCTCCCATCACCGGTGCGCGAGAAGGGACATCCTGCGAGATAATTACTAATCAGCCTGCTCGCCAATCGATTCCGTCGACCTGAACTGGCCTCACCGTAGTTCTCGAGCTCGAAGACTGCGCGAGGCGCCTCCCTCGTCAGAAAGTGAATAGCGTCCTGATCGCCCAACCAGTCGGAGCCCTTGACGGTGTCATACATGTGGTAGAGCCAGCTGTCTTCCTCGTAGGTGCTTATGGCAGCGTTTATGCCACCCTGAGCCGCCACAGTGTGCGACCTCGTCGGGAAGAGCTTCGTCAGGACAGCAACTCGATATCCTTTGCTTCCGAGGCCAAAGGCGGCTCGCAGTCCCGCGCCCCCAGCCCCCAGAATCACGCAGTCGTAACAGTGATCTACCATGGGGTAGCTCTACGCAGTCGAAAGCCCGAGGTCTTACTTTATTTATCTACGTCCGGTGTACCGTTATTGTAAATAGCCGTAAATAGCCGTAAATAGCCGTAAATAGCCCCTAGTCTCACGCTGTCTCCTTCGTCGATCTTGCAGCTTGCTTTCTCGCCCGGACTGACGTTCACGTGAAGATGACGAGCACCTCTCGACGTGAACCTCGGCCCGACTCGCCCCATCATCAGCGGGATCTTCCACTCGATCCCTCTCAACTTACTGAAAAATCTAGCGTGCGCACTGGCGATCATCGTCGCGAGTAGTCACGCTTCAATCGCGAGACAGTTTGAAATTCTTGAAGTGGTTGCGTTACTCCGAAGACAACGGAGCAACGTGACGGAAAAGCCAAAGTCTGCAGTCACTTGTTCATGCACAAAACACATGAAATTAGCTGCGATCGTTTCGTGGGCGTCCTTTACTTCCTCGAAGATGGATCGAATCGCTGGAAGGGAATTCAGAAAAAATGAGAAGGAGGCAACTGCCAATCTGCCAATCTGCCAATCTGCCAAACTACTGACTTACGCGGCCTTTATTTCAAATACAAATTCAATATACAAGTCCTCGATGCTTTTCTACCTAGATACATTTATTGTTAAATGGTTTTACTGCCGCATTACTACGTTCTATCGATCTAGCGTTAATGAAGACTTATAAGTTATAACTTAATGACGATTACAATGATTATGACTGCGATCGTGATTCTTATTCTGTCGTTTTGTCGTGTAAAACTATAAAAAATCACTATAAATTTCCTGAATACTAAGGGTCGAGGTTTTTGGCGTCTGACCGTGTCCTATGAAAAGGAATAAAAACGGAAGAGCCAAGGAGGCAGGAAGTCAGAAGGCAAGTCTCCTGACGCCGCACTCGCAACAGAACTTGGCAGTCTCAGGGAATCTTGATCCGCACTCGTGGCAGAACTTGGACATTTTGCATCGTGGCGGCGTTCCCACGACGTCTTCCTCGTAGAACCTCCGGCTCCCAAGGGCCACGACGTCCTCGCCGCTGCGTCCATGATTCGAATATTTTCGATTTAAACTAAGAACAGGAGGAACGAACGTTAGCTTGATTTTTCAAAAGAAACGTCATTCTAGTTGGCACTTAATGATTCTGCCCTGGTCAAGCATTTTACGCAACTAATCGCTGACTAGCCAAAGACGTAATCGGCAGCGACGAAACGTGCAAGACAGAGGCGACAGAATCGCGAAAGAAGTACAAATGAGAGAGCACGAAGAAGCTGACCTGCTGTAGGCGGAGTCGACGGTGTGCTTGGCACGATCGCTATCGTGTCGCTTGTAGCTGTCGGGCGAAGAGAGATTCTCCTCCTCGTCCTCGCTATTACGCTGAGCATTTGTTCGATCGCTTCCATCGATCGGACTCGATAGGGCGGATGTCGAATCGGTTTTTAGGAAGGATCTCGAGAGCGGATAGGAAGAGGAAGCAGCGTCATCCTCGAAGGAACTCATCAACTCGTCGAGCATGGAGTTCGATCTTTTAACGTCTAGCTCCGACGAAACGATCGAGCTCAGGCTCAAATTACTATTCGACATGGGAAGGTAATTTTTATTCGCAGAAGGGAATATTTTCTTCTTGCCGTTTGACATCTGATCTGTACCTTCTTTTACAGACGCTGAGCTCGATACCTGGAGATTCTCCTTTTTGCCGGAGCCCAACGAGCGAATGCGTTCCTGACAGAGCGGCGGCCTCGGAGCAGAAGCACTGCGAACCGACTGAGATCGATTGACAGAGGGTCTCACGATCTTTCCTGAGACTTTTTCTACAATCTTTCTGGAGTTGACGAAAGTCTTACCGCGGCCTGAACTCGAATTTGCATCTAGATTCGTCGACGGTTTCGACTTGTCGATCACGACTCGATGCTGTCTCGTCGCGGCCGACTCGCGAAATGCCTCGGCGAAAATTTCACGCGAAAGAGAATTTGTTTCCGTCGAATCGCTTGAGAACTCGGAGGACGTCGAGTCGTCAAACTGCGATGGCGGAGCAATGACCGAGGAACGCTTCTCCAAGGAGCGATTCGGACTGGAATTCCGATTGAGGTCGGAGTGCCCGACGTATTTGACGAAGGCCGAGGGTGAACGAGAAAGAGGAAAGTTGGAGTTGAGGGTAGAAGGAGAGTCGTCCGTAATCCTTGGGTCGATCGATCGATCGGGTGTGTCCGTGGAGGAGAGCTCGTTCATTTGCCTCTCAGCCAGGTAAAACGGATCGTCACTCTGCACATCGGTAACGATCGGTTCGGCCGAGGTTCCGCTGTCACTGGAAAAAATCATTATTAAAGAGAATGGCAACGGACTGTCAGCCGGCTCTTGGTAACCTGTCAACCGTTTAGGCGTCGCTGGGAACTTCAAGGAAACGTAAGCGCGAGCTTAAGCCTCTAAAGGAAGCCTGGCAAATCGACGCAACCCTTAATAAGCGCGATCGAAGGCTACTCGAAGATCATTGGTCTAGCCTACCTGTGGAAGTTGGGCTGCGAGGCCTTCGGGGAAGGGATCACGGGGGGAAGGTTTTGGATCTTTCGATTTCTTATGAGAAGTCGCTCCTTCTTTAATGGCTCCATCAATTTCACCTGCCGTCTATTCTCCACGACCTTTGACACTTTCTCCCAGTACGACGAGTTCTCGTTGGGTTTCATGCGGTTTCCGGAAGCGTCCCGTGTACGGACATCATTCAGTACGATCGCCGGAAGATGCTCCAAGTCACGTTCCATTTGGTAAGCAGCCTCAGTGGAAGCAAGGCAGTTCGCTCGCTCCGTCCGATCGGTTCGTTCGATCGAGGATATCAGGCTGTCGGTGCTTCCACGCAAGGCCTTCATTCGTTCACGAATCTTTTTCTTCGTAACTCGAGCTGACGTCGTCCTTGAATCGAAATCCTTCCGAAGATGGTTTACGATGCGCTTTCCAGTCGAGCCTTTCGCATTTGTCAGGACTGCTTCTCCCTGGCCGTGGCTCTCCTCCTCACTTTCGCACTCGAAATTGTCATTGAGGTACTTCTCGTAAATGCGCGGACGCAGTGCTTCCTCGCTCGATGTAATCGCGACGGCCCCCTCGAGCTCTTGACGATTCTTCCTTGGCATTTCCATATTTTCGCAAAGCACCTTCTTCTCCCCGGAAGCCTCCTCTATCACGTACGTGGCGCATCTCATTGCGCTACCATGAATAATCGCAAGATGCTCTCCAGTCGTTTCGAGAGTCCTCGTCTTCTCCTTACTTTCCTCAACTGCCATTAGATCCACGGTCGTATCGATTATGTCGCCCGTTTCATCCGTACGATCCTGATCTGTACGCTTATCGCCGTCCAACGAATGAATTATCGAATAGGTTAGATCCAAGCACTTATCATCGACAAGGGTCGTGTCCCTCTCGCTGCCAGCCTCGGAGATTCTCGAAGATGTCCGTCGTGGACTATGATCCCGGCAATTCGCCTCGTCGCATCGTTCATCCGCAATCGTTCCGCAGTCTCGCCGTAGCATGGTCGTTTCCATCTGAGCAGTTCTTTTCCACGCAGCCACAGCAACAATGTCGGAATGTGATATCCGGTAGATATTGCACGGTCGTACAATCATGCCAATCACTCCTTCGTTTACGGTCACGTCGTTCAGTCGCACTGTTCCATCCTCATTGGGTTTACTCCTCTCCGATTTGCAGACATACTTCGACGCAAGTGAAATGGCTTCTCGAACTTTCCTACTTTTCAACACATCCGTTCGGATTTACAAATACCCTCGATTTTCTTCTTTTGCGTTCTTTTGTCTTGTGACAGTGATGTCGGCATGAAAGAAGAGCGAGGCAAAGAAAAGGAGGGATAGCATTAGCGGAAATAGAAGCAGAAGCGAAGAAGGAGCCAAAGAAAGGAAGTGTCGCGTAAGACGTGGATATAAGAAAGTCGGTGAGCTGTGGCTGCACCTACGAGAAGGTAACTACAGTTTTCATCTATTCGAACGGAGATTCGTGGGATCCTAGGGCCCAAGTGCTCTACCTTCTCGATGTCTATATTTTGAATCTCTTCCTCGTGCGGCATAACGACCAAGAGAGAGAAAAAGAGAAAAAGGTAAAGAGAGAAAGGAAAAAGCACAAGTCCTTCATTACGATACGTTCTCATCTCTTGGCCGTTTGCGCCTCTAATCCTTTTCATCGACCATCAATCAACTGACCCGATTGTCAGATTGCCAGCTGCCAAATGCCAAGGGGTAAGTACGCTTTCATTTGTACTTTCCCCCGGGACATCTTGATACTTACCTGTTGTTGCGATCCACGGGGCAATATTTTGACGAACCAGTGACACTGGCGTTGCAGGGAAGCATTGAGGTAACGGGTGCAGCTATCGGCTTTCCACCATGAGATAAACGTCTGCTGTAAATTATGGAAAGAATTGCGATAGAGAAAAGAGAGCAAAGACAGCGTGCAAGATGAGGAGGTGGAGAGGGGTAAAGGAGAACCATCGAAGCGGAAGAACTTGTCTTGCAAATAATAAAAGCATCAACTGACCCCATTGTCGAACTGACAGTCTGTTTCGGATTGAGACCCGTTTCCTGGATCTTGTTACAGGCTGGCATCGAGAGACTCTCCTTAGCAGCTGTCGCATTGGATGTCGGTGATGTCGGCGATGTTTTGTATCCAGCAGTATTTAAATTGACAGCCGATCCAGGCGAGTATTTTTCCCGATTTAAGGCTCGGCGATTCTTGAGAATCGGTGCTCGATATTTCATTCGAGCCTCGAGACGTTCCTTGGCCACGTTCGTCGCTGGACTCACAGGAAGTCGGATCGCTCGCTCCTTGCACCAAGCGACGTGTCGATCGTACGCCTTTATGCCGAACTGTCGACTGCACGTGGGACACGTGCCTTTCTCGTTAGCTCGTGTCGGTGCTCCACCCGATACGGACAACGTACTCGTCGTCGTCGTTGTCGTCGTCGACGGCGCGGGCGTCGTTCCAATCTTCTGACGCTGTGGCGGCGGCACATCTACCTACGGAAGCAGTGCCATTTTCCTGTTTAACGGAATGAAAGAGAAATGCCGATGTGGAAGAAGGACATAAAACAATTTACGTTTTCACGGCGCGCCTCTCGTAGAGTCCGTAATAGCTGGTCGTGCGTCTGCTTCCAAGCAGACTTTGACTTCGGAGACCTGTCCTGAATCCTCTCTTGCAAACTGTCCTGGGACGAACGTCTCTTCTCCCGCTTCGGCGCGAATTCGGCCAATTCGGTTCCTTGGATCCTCTGCTTCGCCGAGTCAAAAGGCTTCCGTTTCTTGAGTACCGATCGCTCGCAAATCCTCCTGTGCTTCTCGAGCGACTGCGGCTTGAAGGTTCGCGCGCAAATGACGCATGGCAGAAGAATCGTCGGTACATCTGAATTCATTGAACAATTACTCGTGCTTAGTATCGCTCTCGTGATTGAAAGATGCTCTCGCTCGCTCGCTCAACCACTCGGACACTCGGATTCCCTTTACTTGGACACAGGGCCGCGAATTAACGTAAAAATGCGTGTCAGCGCGATGACCATTACGCCAAGCGAATAGTCAGCAATTGCTATAAGAAATAACTCTGCGCGATTCCGAACACCTGCATCGACTTCCTTGCTCTGACTTATTTCTCCTTGTTTCTCGAATGATGCGGGAATCCTCGCCCCCGCAATCGCGTCGCCCACGAGGAGCAACTTTCCTTATTCGGACTCGCAACATCGCGCCTGCTCGCAAATAAGACAACCGATCGCGCTACACTCTCGCTGGACTCGGGGAAACGAAGAAGGTCAGACTCGAGACGATCGGGGGACCCTTCCGGTTTAAGTAAGATCCTCCTACGGCAACCAGTGTCGCAAGATTCGACACTGACGTCATTGTCGATCCTTCAAGATTTACCATCGCTCCGCGAAGTCGGAGGCATATCCCACAACTATTTGAGAGACTCGACGCCCTCAAAATTTTCCAACTAATTAGAGAATTGTCGACAGCCCACCTGCTGTTTCCCGCAATGAAAATCCGCTCTCGAGATCTTCCTCCTTCGTTGTGCGATTTCCTGTAGCGGTTAGATGTGATTTCGAATTCGAATGCGAGTCATTCGAGTGATTCCTGAGGATCAGAGAGGCCACTCGCGAGCACCTATTCGAAGTCAACTCGGCAGCATCCAGACCTGCCGCCGCTGACTTTTTCGACACGCAGCACAGCATCGGGAAAGCGATTTAAACGAGCGCAAAAAAAAGGGAGAGAACGAAGCAAAGAGGCACGCAGGTTGATGATAGTCTTCCCGACTGTCGCGGATGTGTCGTTGCTGACGACACAAGTGCTACTACTCGGAACGTCGAGATCCCTACGAGCCGATGCACTCTACTCTGCACGCGCACCACCTTAATTCATAAAGAAGCTTATTTTCGGAACGAATGGAAAAAGGCGGACGGATGGTGTGACTCTTTTTTATCCTTTTTTTACCTTCCTTTTCTCGTTTTTACCGCGAGTCCCGGTGTGTCGGTGTCGGTCGGTGTCGGCCGGTGTCGGTCGGCGTGTACCGTACGTGTCGGAACTGCTTGGGACATCTGCGAGTATAATTAGAAAATACTTCTATCGAATGAGAGCGTGCTCTCCCTAGAGTGGCAAACGATCCTAGCACCAACGCCGATAAAAAAACTCACTCTGCTATCTCGATATTTACACGGAAAGTATTATAACATCTTGAATAAAAGCAACTAGATAAATTGACATGTAGAAACTTACCCTCAGCGTCTGCCATATTCGCTGTTAGGGGAAACAATGGTTACCCTGACAACGCTCAATGGGACACGAATCCGTGTCCGGATAGATGCGATTATACGCGCGAAAAGGTATGAAATAAAGCCGTAAAACCTTTGGATATGAATAATACGAAGGAGTGGGGATGGAATTGACTTCTCAAATCTACAATATTAATGGTGTTTTTCATGAAATGGTTCTTCAGCCAATTTGAGATTTGTCTGTGTGTGGTAATGAAGCATTTATTCGAAGGACGCACACGTAAGTATCGTAAATGCTTCGTGGCACAGCCGTCATTCTTTACGTAGAAATTATTTGGAACAATTAACAATGCCCACAGTAAAGTAAGGCAGTTTAGACATTTTTCTTTTTTAAACTTTGTTCGTTCGTTAGTACGATCGCCTGGCGCAAGTTTTTTACGCGGGACATGAGATTGCTTGTTAGTGCGGAGCAGGGAGACGGCAAACCAGGCAAACGGAGAGACAGACGAGCGGTCGGACAGTCGGGTACAGGCTGCTGCCGAGAGGCCAAAGCAGGCCAAAGGCTGCGTCGTCAAGCGCCGTTGTATCGTGGAGTGGCGTCGCATTGTCGCATTGTCGCGACTGGCGAGAATCAGTGAGAATGTTGCAGGTGGGCCGATCTATTACAAGGGCGTTCTCGACACCGAGAAAGCTGCGATACCTGCGACACCGAAGTGCCAGTGACTACGCAGTAACGACACAAGAGAATGGGGTAGGCACTACACGGATAATAACCATAATCTCATTGTCACTCACTTACAGTCTCCGATCTTCGATTCACGTTGTGTGCATTTAGGTTAGAACCATCACTCTGAACGATCCTTCTTCGCGAAATTCCCTGTCGCTCGAGATGCTGAATGTCCTGTTGCGGGACATCACGAAGGATCAGGATGTCACGGAGCTGCGAGCCATCGTAATCACAGGCGCAAATGGAAAAGTCTTTTCAGCTGGTCACAATCTCAAGCAACTGGTCAGTAGGAGAAAGATTGATTCAAGGTATTCCATAGCGAGATAATTCGCCTCCTCGATTACCTTCGATTCATCGTTTAATCGCTTCTTCGATTCAGCTTCACCTGACAATGAATTATGAAATATTTAGACGACAGCAGTAGGGATTGATCGTCATCGAGAAATCTTTTACACCTGCGAGAAGCTCATGTCCGCCATCACGGCCTCTCCTGTTCCCGTGATAGCAGCTGTCGATGGCTTGGCTGCTGCAGCTGGATGCCAACTGGTGGCTGCTTGCGACATTGCTATTTGCACCGAAAGAAGCACCTTCTCTACACCAGGGTACTCCTTTAATTAAATTGTATAGACGTCCTATTCGTCTTACGCGATATATTCATAAAACTGTCTTCTTTGTTATTTTTTTTATCTATCTCTACGACGTTACAGATCAAACTTTGGTATATTTTGCTCGACTCCTGGCGTAGCCCTGGTGCGCAACGTGCCGCGAAAAGTTGCTGCGTGGATGCTTTTCACGGGATTACCCATTTCAGCAAAGGAAGCGTACGAGGCGGGCTTAGTTAGCAAAGTCGTCTCCACTGAAGATCTCGGTAAATATTCTCGTTGCGCGATTTTTAGTGAACCGATTGGAAAGAGAGAAATTGTTTCTTTTTTTTTGCATCATGCTTAGGCAAGGAAATTTCCATTATTACGGATTCCATTAGGGCGAAAAGTCGATCCGTTGTGACTACTGGAAAGAAGTTTCTTTACGAGCAGATCGACCTGGATTTACCGACGGCATACAGTCTCGGGACGGAGGTGATGGTCGAAAGTTTAAGACTAAAGGATTCCCAAGAGGGTCTCAGAAGTTTTATCGACAAGAAGAAAGCGGTCTGGACTCATGGGTACGACAGGGAAGAATGAGAAGAGCGGACACTGGCTGCAATGATGCGACTGTTCTCGTCGACGATATCCCCGTCTACGTGCCAGTCTCGAGACACCTTCGTCTTGTCTCTCTCGCGCGACGAATCATTCGCGATGACCTGCCTTGCGATCGCTCTTATATAATTCGTCGAATAATCTTTTGTCAACACGAAGTTTGGCCTGGCATTCATTTGCGACCACATGGCTCGTAGATAACCCCGTCTCAAAAAAAATACACGAACAAAAGACGGATTAGCGATATTGGCAAAATCATATATAATTACAACTAAGGCGAAGCTTTACAATAAAACGCAATGATACCATTCGAAAGGATCTACCGTCGTCAGTTACGGCTGTCATCTTGATTTGTCGTCCCACGACTCTGCTGTTTCTCACGTATACCAGTGGAGACAAAAACGCACGCACCCATATTCTCCTGAATCGTTTGCTCCTATCACCCTCCTCGATCGTAACTGTAAACACATTGAGGCTAAAAAAATAATGATTAGCATTATTATTGCGATGTGGAAGTGCGCGAACAGTGACTCTGTATCGCGCGAGAGACGTATCAAAATTAAGGCCACATGTTTGTCACGTGTCCAGCCTGTCCGCGAAAATATCGTTGCTGCACTCGTTGCTGCTCTCCTGTCGGCACGATCTGCACTGCGCTGCGGTGTGCTGCTGGGTGTCAGCAGAAAAATATTCTTTTCCGGAAGCTACTTTAAGTGACAGAAATATTAAAGAACGAATGCCAGAAGGATCGACAAAGAAGATGGAGTGCTCTGCCCCAGCTGGTCTCAACCTCTTGACTTCTGATGAACTCTCAGCAAGTGGTCCAGGGACGCACTCGCTCGCAGGCTACTCGTCGTAGACACTTGTGACGTGCAAGAGGAAAGAGCGAGCCGTCGGGAGCAATGAGGAGGGGAGGGGAGGGCGATTGCTCGACGGCCCTGTTTCTTCTACGGCCGATATCACAAGTTCGTTAACGAAACATGTTAACGCTGCAGCGTCACACTGGAATCCCTCCACTGGATTCTGTAAAGTTATAAATCGCCGGGGCGCGACACGTACGGCGCCAGTATACTGTCTGCGCTTCACGATAGTTCCAAACCCCGAAGCAAATCGAACCACAGTAATTCGGTGATTGCGTACCGCCCCCCCCGTCGAACTTGAGAAAGCTGTTGATGATTATTTTGTCGACGCAACCGCGACGAGCCTGCATGCGGTTTCAAGCAATTGGAAAACTCGTTAATAGTCGGAATAAACCAAGGGCAATAATCAAGAAGAGTCCCTCCCGTAGGGAAATTGCAAATCTGCTCTTCGACAACTGCCTGGGTCCGTATGCCACAGTGTTTCTCGTCTCTTACAATTAGTGAAAGCAGCGGAGCCATCTTGTTTTTCTTATTTCGTATGAACGATGAGCCGGCTCTTTAGTGCTAATGCCCGAGTGCACGCAGAATGCATCATAAAAATTTGTTTGATCGTTTGTAGGTTGCCAGAAAATGGCTACCGTTCCACAAGGAGCATTTGCCGCGCGCAAAGTTCGACAGAATCAAGAGCGTGCTTTCATGATTTCGAAGATGGCAGAAAAGGAAAGCGACAACGAGAGCAGAGGAAATGGATATAGCACCAAATCTTCCACGGAAGGTAAAATCCCATTGAGGTCTTTCCTTTCATTCTCATCGAGTAATCGGAGCACGGTTATCAGTGATGTGATGTTTATTTTTTGTGCTTTTACAGTTAGGGAACTGACGCCGCTAAAGTACAACAGCAAGCTGATGAATAGCATTTGGGGACTCTACAATCGCTATTCGGTGCACAACTTCAAAAAAAACACCGATGCCAACGACGGGGCCATTGCGGCGGCCTGGGGAGCTTTGATTAATTTCAATGTTCCTCCTGCTACGACTACGGCCTCGGTCGTAGCGACGGTCGCCGCGAAGACTCCAGAGATCTTTTGATCTGAAAACGGCCTTTGAGCCGTCACTTCCGACCCGGACATCCGTTGCACCACATTGCACTCAATTGCACTCAATTGCACTGTATTTGACTGTATTGCACTCATGCGCCGCGGTCTCCCGAGGTCCTTGACTGTCCCCAATTCACCGGAATATATACATATATGCGTCGTTTTTTAAAATTTCTTCTTCCTTCGCTGTCTCTTAAGATTATTGTGATGTTACCACCCGTGATATTATTAAAAACGAATGATATTCTCGACCGTGTCTTGATAAATATCCTTTTCTGATGGGAAAATACGGGCTTTTTGAGGTTAAAGCACGATTAGATTTGAGCAAAAGTGATGTAGTAATTAGATGCCGTTGAATGGCAGCTATCAGGCGAAGATCAAATTTTCCTCCCTTATCCCCATTTGTTCCTACTGTTTATTGGAGTCTGCCGAGCGCGGACTCCGCACTTTCACTAGTTTCTATTTTTTCATTGACTCTTCACGAGCATTGAAAAGGATGCTGTTAAGGAAAAGAACAATCGGACGGAGTTTATGTATATGTTAGGCTAAAAAGTACATTTTATCCGTTTGAAAGTTTACTATTCCTAATCTAATATTATATGTACTAAGCAATTGAGACATTCTTAAAACATAATGCATAATGCAAAATGATGAGTAGCAATGAGTAGTATCCAGTAGTATCGTCATCTGGCGGCAGATTGAACGCAGGATTCGTTGAAAAAATGTCTTTTTGAATGTTCCGATGCTACGTGCTGCGTGCTATCGAAATTAACAAGGCGTAATGCAAAGAGATACGAAATGATCTCGAAGAGGCCCCTCCAGTTAACTCTGGCCATACTTAAACCCCACGTCGTCAAATCGCCGTTTGCCCTTCAGGTAAGCTTATGCAACCTAACCTAATCTAACCTAACATAGTTTATAATTGTTCTTTCGATTGTCCAGAGAGAGCAAGATATATAACCAAATTCCCACAATAAATACGTTATTTCCTGCTGACATTCTAGTCTCACATCCACGATATTTCATTTGTAGGGGATTCCGTGAGTGCACCAGGACATTTCTCTATTTTTCAGAAAATACGCGACATCATAATTGACAATGACTTCAAGGTCGTTAGATCTCGACGAACGATTATTACACGCGAGGAGGCAGAATTTTTCTACGCTGATCATAAGGGTAAATTCTTCTACAATCGACTAGTCACATTTGTATGCAGTGGACCATCGGACATGCATGTATTGGCAGGTCACGATGCCATAGTTAGGTGGAGAGAATTAATGGGCCCAACAAAAGTCTATCAGGCTCAGTACTTGGCACCTAATACTATTAGAGGCACATTTGGTTTATCGGATACAAGGAACGCAGCGCATGGCTCAGGTACCTCATTTTTTATGCAAAAGTTCAGGCTCGCATGATAAGCTATATTATTAGTATTATTCTTTTAGATTCTTCAGAGTCTGCTGAACGAGAAATTAAGATATTTTTCAAAGACTTTAATACAACTAAATGGCTTCAAACCGAAGAGCCTTTTTTCAATCTTGGTCAAGTACACTTTGATCCTAAGGCTTTCGTGCATATTATTAATGAAGTTGATGTAACTAAGAGCACAACATGATTCGCTTAACATTGTTCAAGCAAAACTTATTTTAGTTAGAAAGAATAAATAAAGATGCTTAATGAGAGATTCTAAGATTTTCATTTTAGAGAGAATTTACTGATACGATGTATGACAGAGGTAATGGTGACATTGAAGGAATGTTCAAATTCGGTATTACAAAATCATAAAACTTGTATTTTTTTAATACTTGTATGATACCAGAATGCGAAAGTCATGCATTGATTTTGACATACACTTTAGGTCTTGAAAAGACTTTTATTCCTTCTTCTAATTTGTTGAGCTGTCTCTCAATTTCCGCCTTCCGCTGTTGAGATCTTAAGGTATCTGTTTTTATCGGCATAGAATTCAATTCATCGACAAACTGTTGATAATCTAAAAAAAGGAAAGGCAGTATACAATACTTTTTTGATATTAATGAAATAGTCAGTCATCAGAGTTTCTTATAAAAATGAGACCCACTTTTTTTCAACATACACAATGTCTCTTTGCGTTCGCTGTCTGGAAGAGGAAGATGACCTTCTGGACAGTTACGACAAGAAGATGCATTTTTAGCTCGTTCTTCATTTTGTTGCCACGCTTCCTTTCTCTCTCGTAGATATCTGTTGAGAATGAGAAACCTCGTTAGTAAAGTACATTTTGTAAATTAAAACCTTGAAAGATATTTGTCATACTTAGGAAGAACTCCTTTTCGATAATGCGGGGGTAGTACGCCATTATTTAACTGAGCAGCCATTTTGCTGGCAATATTGCTGTGCTTGTTCACCTTCAAATTATTTCTTGTATCATTGTCGTTACTCCATGATATAGGAATAGGAACTGTATCCTCCTCATCTACGGCGACATCTGATCTATTTATTGGTATTTCATCAGCATTTAAACACTGCTCGTTAGGAATAGTGTCAGCAGTATCAGATGTTTGAATTCCTTGATTTTTATATGTGATTTTAGAGTTGCATTTGTCTCTGTCGATAGGAGACTGCTTAGAAAATAGTTTAAGATCGAAAGGTTCTTTCGTGTGGGTATTCCGTAAAGGTTTCTTTTTGGACAATTTGTTCTCTCCTACACCTAACTTTGTTCCCGAAATATTGCTTGGAATCACTCTGTCTGTCTTGTGTGTATCGGGGTTGCATTTCTTAGGCAATACAGAAACACTGGCTTTTGGAGCAGAAGAGCATTGTTTATCTGTTTCCTTTGATTGACTTGACAAGAGTCTGGAGTTCTCCGATTTTTCCGTTTGCTTCGTTTGTTGGGAAGCGCAATTCATATTGGAATTAATGTCTTGAGATTTGCTGTTTGCACTCCGACGTCCCTGTGCATGCAATACCTGTAAGTCTTTAATTTCTTTACTAGTATGATAAATGCGTTCCATACGGCGAAGGTTCTTCACGTTTTCTCGAATAAAATTCTTTCCGCCAAGAGGTTCTGCAAAGAAGGGTTTGCGAAATAATACAACTAATATATTCGAAAAACATTTATTATTGACAATAATTAAGTAGCACATACTTGGCTTCGGAAATATTCCTTTTAGCGTTGTCATATTGTCCAAAGGCATATGTATGACGCGATTGACAATTAAATAAAACTCCACCAAGGTTTTGGTAAGTTGTAAATTTAGAATTTCCAGAAAGACCACCAACGAGCAAAGGTTAGTATCTACAGTATTATTTGGTTACGCATTGCTATGTAACTGTATGTGACGTAGATGTGTAATGAATGATTCTATTGTAAACACAGGATAGATTGCGCGCGCGCTCTTCAATTTCTCACCAAGTGAAATTCAAGAATTTTAAAGGATTTTTCCAGTACGCCCCCAGAACGCCCCCGGTATAGCCAGTACTGTCCAATACACGTGAATTGACGTGAATTGACGTGAATACACGGCAGGACAACGACGGCAGCAATCAGCAGCAATAACGACACTAGCAGACGTCAAGCTGCGCTATATGCTCTCATTAAGCAGCAAGTGATAATAAAGCTGGAGATAAAACCATCTACGATAAAATCGGCACCGTTCTTGGGAATTGATAGTAATATTGGATTGTGCCACTCGCGGCGCACGTGCCTAACAATCCACGCAAAAACACACTTTACTATATCCGTGCATTTTGTTCCGACGAGCAATTGTTATGCTTCCACTCCGATTTGTAAGGTTACGTAGCCATCTAGCGGCAACTCCATTGAACTAACATAATACATAATCCCCATTAAATCATTACACGGCATTCGGCAATACTGTATTGAATATGTATTGCATCTTATTCCGTATGTTTACATTTGTATATTGAACTGGCAACCATGGTTGTGCATCTGATCGTAAATAATGCCACAACTTAATTATTCATTATGTCTAATGACGTATTGAAGAATGCTGCTACACTTTGCCCCAACGTATGTATCGAGAAGGGAATTTGTGAAAGCTGAAAGCGCCCGTCAGTATGCAACCCGCGATGCTACAACAGATCCAACATAGCAATAACTTTTTCGACTGTGCGCGTGTCTCGCTACTTTTTATTATTTAATCTACCTCAATTGATAACGAGCTATAGGATACCGTTCGAGATAATCAAACTATTGCACTCGGCCAGTATGAAGAACTCGAAAGAATATTTATGGAGACGTCATAGCATTTCGAGATTTCCAACTAGTTTTTCGGCAATGTAGGGGAAGGTGGGGTAATACTACCCATAAAATTAGCGTAGGTGCCACGATAAAAAAAAGATGGATATAAATCATATATGGTCAGTGTAAGATCTTCACCATATATTGATTTTATACTGATTGTATATGTGTTTGATATATATATATCTTTTTTCACCTGAGTGGAGCGATCATGATATATTTTTGGAATTGCTCTGACGGCATTATTTCCTTAAGAGGCCCGTCTTACCCCACCTGCCCCTATTTTAAAACAAATTGAAAATCATGAAAGATTGCCCCAAAACGAATTTTAAGCTTTAAGGCGCTGCACCTTACAAAGTGTATCTCCATAAAAGTAATCCCAGCAGCTTCTCTCTTTGGTTCCGCGCTACGAGTGCTGTAAAGCGTCCGACAGAGCTTCATCGTTGCTGCAGACCTGCAGGACATCTTCGCTCTTAGGAGAAGAAGAGGAAGAAAAAGAAGAAGAGAGGATGCGACTGGTTGAGCCAGCTAGGAATAAGTTAATTATGGGTTTAAAGCATTGAGACGAAATACGTACGAAGTGAAAGGTTTATATATCAGTCTCTTTACACAAGCTGAGTAAAACAAAGATAATCGCCGAGCAGAAGCGAGCAAGATGAAGTTATTTTGAGGAAGTTACCAGGACTTTTTTCGGTTCGGTCAATCGAAGTCCTTCGTGCCAAGAAGCGGTGAAATCGCTTGGCGGCGCGCATCCTGCTTTCTGCTTTCAATCTAATCTTACGTCGAAATTACAGTGTTCCTTACCGTAGTTACAGTTTGTCGCAAAAGGAGATCCGTGCTAAACTCCTCGTTGCTCGTATCTCTCTGTGTGATATTCGGGGAGGGAGGGGAGGCCCACACCCCGCTCGGGTCTCTAGCTTAGCTATACTAAATCTTAATCGATCGCTTCGGCCGAAGCAAACTACACAGTCGCAGTATGTAGTATGTCCCCAAAAATCCATAAAAATATCGTCGATACATTGAAAATTAAGACGTATGGCAAATATTAGATTTTTCATCGTTACTCTTATTATTTAGTTTATTTACAAGATACACGTTATGCTGTTGCGGTTACTAATCATTCACGATTATTACAACTAAATGGGGGCGCCGGGTACACTTGCAAGATTCGATCCGAATGATGGCTCCGCTACGTTAGGAGGGTGGTCGTGTCCCGTGAGATCTGGAGTAGTAATAGATCATGGGTATGGAGGAGCAGAGGGAGCAGAGGGAGCAAAGGTAGAAAAAAAAAGGAAGCAATTCGAAATATCGCTCGGTAATCGTCCTGAAGGGAGTCACTGCTACAAGTGCACCGGTGACTGGAAGTAGTGTTTTGCATTTTACATTTTGGACTTTTCGACGAGAGAGAATTGGGTGTGAATTGGGTGTGAATTGGGTGAGCACGATAACCGCTCTGCAGCTATGCTATTTTGGAATGTTGGCCTCGATGAATCATGTTCCTGTTGAAGCAGGTAGCACAACGCGTCTGGGCAGTGAGGTGCGCGAAGGTGCGCGAGGGTGCGCGACGCCTCCTCGTCGACGTGCGACCCGGCGAACTTGTTCGAGCAATCGCCACGCAAAGGTACAGAGTATTTCTCTAAGGATGTTACGCGCGGAAAGCAACTCCTCCGAGAATTCTGTTAGACTCCTTTCTTAGTCGCTATCGATTCATTGGATTCCCTACGTGACATTATTAGAAAGACACTTTGCAAAAGTATATCTATAAGTGTATCTGCTGACATATTTATATATTTATACCTTACAAAAAGAATATTTACACACGATACTGGCAGTTATATTCTTCAGCCCTCGCTGCGTCGTCGTTGGGGATTCGCACTGATTCGCATTGATTCGCATTTATTCGCATTTATTCGCATTTATTCGCACGGCCAGCCTTGCCAGCCCTTCTAAATCTTATTATAAGTATATCCTACTAGACTATACACTATACACTAGACGCATAGTGTCGCCCAATTATCTAACTCGCGTCGTCGTCGTCGCCGCCACTGACGACGATACTCTCGAGTTTCTATGAGAGAATTCTGGGAGAATATATCACTCATTCATTGTCAGATGCAATCGACATACGTAAACAAGTACCTAGACAAAAAAACACTCAGCCACACCTCCCAAATTCTTTTTTTCTTTTTCTTCTACTTTACGCCCTTGAACTCCAAACAAAAAAGGAACACGGATATCAGAGACTTACTTCCTTTAAAGTTAAAGTACCGTAGTAGCAAAGCAATAGCTAATATTCTCTTTAAAATATAAATTAGAAGTTTGGCAGTGTCCATTTCCTGTCTCCGTCCGATATTACCTAGATTTCCCTAGAGAAGAAAGAATATTGCCTAGAGGCTAGAGCGCCGTTCATGATTTTCCTTGGTAGTCGCGTCTTTTCGTCGCAACGGAAATCCGCACACGTTTTATGCGACGGAAAGCCCGCAAACCTTCCGGCAGCCCAGCGTCGCCTTGCCGGCGCACCGACCGTCCTTTCCGAGTGAAAACGCAGTAACGTCTTGGCGCATTTCGAGATTTCAATAAATACCCCTTAAATTGACCTATCTTAGGTGAATTTCTCGAAGCGTCGCACACTCGTGAGTCCCTTAAAGAGAAATTAAAGGAAAAATACGCACCAAGCGAGACGCACGTTCGGCCGGATAAACGTTAGACGCTTATCGAAGCCCTCCGTCTCGACGTTCTTTCTTCTGATTTTTACTTTTATAATCATTATCCCGATCGTCCTCGTCCTTAGCTAACGCATCTAGACTCGCAACGTTTGCGCGCTTTGTCAAATATTCAAAGCACGCGCTCCTGGGAAGCTAAGTACTAGACGACTGGATATAGCTAGATAATTTCGTTCTAGTCTCATATTGCTCTATTAGTTTTTGATCATTAAAAACACGCAATGATCCGCAAATCTGCGAAGAACGCATTTCGACGGCACGCAAGAGTCTTCGCAATGTCCAATCGAATTATGGATTGCATCCTTTGTCGCTTTCGAATAAAGCGCTTGAGCCACTGCGCCATTGTGAAAAATTGTGAAAAATTGTGAAAAATTGTGAAAAATTGCGAAAAATTGCTAGTACAGGGAAGGCAACTTGCGCAACCGTGCGTTTTAGGCGACATTGCTGCTGGTGGGAATGCGATAAGAAATATTTTGTGATACCGATTCAAATGAAACGATGAAAGGAGAGCCGACAGGCTAGACCAATTTCTTGTCGGACTCTTAAAGCTTTGTTCCGCCGGCAAGTCGCAAACTTTTCAGAATACTCGAAACTTCGAAAAGACGGTGGAGAAAGTTAGTGTTTTGGGTGAAGCTCGTTCAGTCGTAAATACTGGACTAGAAATCAGTCAAGTTTAGTTGGCTGATCGAATATGTTGAAAATTTGGACGGTTTAAACTAAATATGAATAACGTGCCAATTAAACTAATCTTGTCAACTTGTTAGCTTTACGAAGGAATGAATGGCCGCACGATCGGCTAGAAGGTAATCACTATTGCTCTTATTATTAGAGAAAGAAAATCATCGGCCAGCGATGAGAGTTTTCATGCATTTTATCGGAATAGCAGGCGAGCGCTTTATACGATGTTTATTATTGATTTTGTAGAACGCCTGAATGCGCTACGATAAGTGAGTGTCGATTGTTTCGTGCCGATCGTTCTGCCGAGATGCAGGTTTATAATTCACGACGAATATCCATGTAAGAGAGACGCTATTCTCACGAAGCGACACAGCGTACATGCTCGGTAAGTCGCGACTGTATTTGCTACTCGAATGCTCGCGAGGAAAGAAGAAGAATGACAGATGACAGATGACAGATGAAAGACAGAAGAAAGAAAAGGAGAAAGAAAAGCACAGGTGCTCGAGGATCGTTCGATCGGAGCGGCAGTTTGCCGCGATATATGCCCAAGAGGGGAAATTCCATTCGATGGCAAGTCAAAGGGAACTCAAAGAGCAATCGTTTACCGTTATGTGTTGGGCCCCTCCCACTCGATGAGATATTGCGCCTGACCATTCGGCCCAATTCTCTTGGCCCTGACGACGAACTTCTCACCAGCGGCTATTCTGTTTGCAGCACCGAAGTAGATGTTTACCGAGGATTTGAGGTCGTCCATCGATATGTCAGGAGCATTCTGCTTGACTGGCGAACATTTTGGAGAGGAAAGTACGCTGCCTCGCTTCGGAGGCTGCGGATCTGGGACGGGTGGCTTCTCGCTGCTTTGACGTTGCCTCAGTCGTCTACCGTTCAACGCGTAGTCCACGCAATTTCCAATCTGACTGTTGGTGCTGCTCGAGGAACTATTGAACGAACTACGAAGATTTCTCACAAACTCATTCTTCACGTCGTTATTGCGGGCTGGTATAATCGCCGCCGTTTTACTCGCCGTCGGTTGAAACTGCTGCGACAGGACTTGCGCTTGCTGTTGCGTCGAGGATTGTGTATGCTGTTGCTGTTGATTCTGACTGTGATGGTGAAGATGATGATGATGATGATGATGATGATGAAGATGATGCAGTTGCTTCTGATGCTGATGCGATTGCGCTTGTGATTGCGATTGCGATTGCGATTGCGATTGCGACTGGGACTGCGACTGGGATTGGTGCTGATGTGGATGTTGGTGATGATGTTGCGAGGGCCGACCTCTTCGGTGCTGCCTCCTGCGCTTAACTTGACCATTTCTATCGACGATGATATCCTTCTCGGAGAGTTGACGCTTGGCCGGCCGCACGATAGGCGGTTGAGATATCACGGGTGTCAAGGGGAGTGGCAAAGTGATCGGGCAGTGATTCGGGTAGGCTACGGGCGTGCTGGACGTACCAGCTACCGGAGGGATGCAGGGAGAGCCCAGGAGATCGCTTAGATTTCTGAACGGATTGTTCTTGCCCTCAAAATCTTTGGGCGGTGGTATGAACGAATCTAAAGTTCCCCTCGAACTCGTCTCGTCACCGCTCGTGTCGGCTGGAGTGGACGGTGGGAGCGGATGTAGAAGCTCTACCGAGCTCGGCACCGAAAGTTCCGAAATCGCGGACGTTGCGGCCGGCGGTGTCGGAGGACCGGACACCGAAGTCGGCGGTGTAGGTGGCAAATCCGATGCATCGGAAGTCCTACACTTGCTCTGTGAAAGACAAATGTACCGTGAGTCGGACTCGAGTACTGCACCACTCCCGTCCGCGGGTACTCTTCCCCGACGAGACTCTCTCTTCGGTTTTACGCTCCTTTGCCCTTCGTATCCCCCAGCGTCATCCTTGCCTCTTACCTTGGCAATAGCATTTTTCAGAAGCTTTCTCGCCTTTTTATATCTGGCATCTCTCGCGCCTTGTGATTTGATTACCGAAGCTTCGGCGCTGCCTTTCTCCCTTTTCTTATGTTTGCGCAGCATCCTCTCTCGTGAACTACCTAGTGCCATCAATCTTCGCCTTCTTTGTAAGCTTAGCTTCGGAAAGGGCACAGACTTCTTGACGAAACCACCCCCGCTATACCTAGAAGGATGTAGGACCGATAGTATCAATTGTAATTGAATACACGGAACGTCGTCTCACAACCCCGAGAACGGCGTTACAAGGAACTTGTGACGTACCTCTCTCGTAACGACTGAGTCGTTTGCCCAGGTGGACTTGGACTTGGGCAGGAGCTTTGTTCGGCCTCGGAATTTTGATAAATCGTGCCTCTCATCACCACATCCGATGGATTGACGGGGATTTCCAAATTTTCAGCTGGACTTTGTTTCAGTGCGTTCAACTGTTTTGTACTCTCTGGTAAACATACCGGTCTATAACAGAAGAAGCAGCGATATGGAGAAGAACGAGAAAAGGATGAATTAAGAAGACGAAGCAAAGTCAAGTCGAGCTCGCGAGTTCATAAGGATCGTGTAATTCCAGCATTCATAATATCGGATTACTCGTTCGCCTGCACAGGGCCATTTCATTACGGCGCCGTGCAATTCGTACTAAAGTATGACAAGTCCGAACGTATTGAGGTAAAAAAAAATACTTAAGCTGTCTCGCGATATCGACGTCTTTGATGACTGATAGGCTGATAGAGTAGAATTTAGTAAGGTAACCAGTTAGACTGACCCAATGGGTGGAGGAAGGTATTGCAGTCTTTTGTTAGCACCCCAACACCGGCGTAATACAGAGTCGTCTATGATCCCGCTCGTAGGCAGATGGACCACGGGGCATGGCGGCGGCAGTCTGACTCGGAGACCCCAAATCGTAGTACGCTTCTTTATTTCCCTACCGCACTTAAATCTATTTCTGTTGTTTGTCAATATCGCGAGTATGGATTCTCTGCGTATCTGTGCACTGACGTCTCGAATCTGAAAATGTATTCCGCCGTGATAAGGGCGTCTGCTCTAACATGTTACAAACTATGTCCAATCTCCGTCAAGTCAACAAGTCCAGTTTGTCGTTGCCGTGCGAGCTACGTCCTAGTCCTCTCTCATAAGATTCACGTTACATAAGAATTATGACACCACAAAGACTTACCCGGGGTGGCAGTTGTAAAGTGTTCCAATTGTCATTAGCATAGGGCACGATTACAGTGTCCAAGTCATAGTACTTTTTAGCATTGTAAACGGTCAGATTGTACAACATCAGGTGCACCAGGTCGACCCACTTCAACTCCAGCCGCCGAACAAATTCCTTTCCATAATTGCACATCGAGCAGACAAACACATAAAATCTGCAAGTTTCGAATTAACATCGTATCCGTTGAAAGAATGTGACGCATGACGGGCTAACTGACGGATTTAACAATGAATTCGGTGCCAAGACAACTCACCTATCGCCGCTGTATAGAGGGTAGGTTAGACAGCTAACGCATTTCTCGTGAAACCATTGCTTGCAACGAGCGCACTGCAGCATCTGCGTGTACCACTCTCCATTTAGTCCGCAATAACAATAAATCTGTTCGGCGTTCACTCTGTGATGTGCATCCCAGCTTAACATGTCCGGCTGTAACCCTCGAAAATATCGCTCTTTCCTTCCTTTCTTTCTTTTTTTTTACTATTCTACTTTATTCTTTCCCTCCGCAACACCATTCGATTTAACTTTAAGCGTACAGCCATTCTCTAAGTTCTAACCACGTAAATCCTGTTCTCCCTTTTCATTCCCTTATTCGCTCTATTCTGCATACACTTATTATACAAGCATTAAAGAGACTCACGTCGTACGGTAGCTTTGTGGTGTCGTCCGGTGGCGGCTGAGGCTGATCCCTGCCACTGCATACTTTCCTGATGTTTGCCTTCACCATGGATTTCTTTGGTTCGATGGGTTCGCGGTTCCTTGGTTGACATTCAACGCATCGCTTACACATCCAATGTGCCTCGGGAACTGTCTCCTCCTTCGTTATTTGAGGCTACAAGGAGTGTCGTGTAAAAGAAATGTAAAGAAACATGTGTAGCCACTCTAGCTTATTCTTTGCGCAATACAAAGAACCTTCCATACCTGATGACACAGCTGATGATAGCCACGACCACACTTGTCGCATACAACAATCTCATCCTCAGCCTTGGGCTGAGATTTCTTGCATAGTACGCACATTACATCCGAATCTGGCATGGCCAGTTTAGTTAGTTCCTTAACCGACGACCAAGAAGATGTATTGTCCAGAAATTTGACAAGACATCTTTCTCTTGTTAAATCGACCTAAAAATAAAATTATAGAGTAACATATACGAGCACATGGAGGAGAAATCCATATACAAAACTCCAAGATTTAAATAAATAAAAGTTCACCTCAACCACTGTGCCGAGATAATATTTGCCATCTTTACGCTGGAGAAGAACATCTTCACCGTGAGAAAAACCAAGGCGTTGCTCCTTAGTCGTACTGTCTGGCACAGCCAGACTCTCCTCAGGCTCCGACATTGTCTACCCTGCTACTGGGTAAGAAAACAATTGCTATTCAACATTGAAATGAAAAATAATGTAACACATAGCATAGTAGTCGGATAAAGCAGATTTTAGATAACCAGCCAGTCTAAAGTAACACAATAAAAATCCGAAGATACACTCAATGAACGAAATTTAGCAATAAATTGTGAATACGATGGACACGAGGTGACTTGGCAAGCAATCGTCTTTCGCATAAAATTGACAGAAGGCCCGCTACTTCGGTGTCCACTGGTTTTTTATTTGAACTCCTAGTTTTCGAACATTAGTTGTCTGGTTGTCTAATTTAGCCGGTGCACAAGGAGAAGAGAAGGGCAGGGACGCCGAGAATCGACATAAGGATAATCGAGAGTGGATTTGAGTGGTGTAGAAAATAAAATGCGAGGAAATGGATCCCACGGTACAGTAAAGCCGAGATCGCAGTATCGCACCCCCGAGAGTCGGCAATACCGGGATTCAAAGTGGCTCGACGTTGCCCATGACCGTCCGGCGGGCGTCTTAGATTAAAACCTCATGGAGTCGAGGACAGAACGACTGGCCGCGATAATACCTCGTAGAAGAGCATACCTTGGCGTCTCGGCCGTGGAATCAGGAGCGATTGTTATCCCTCATTTTCCAACTCGTCAGCCATTTACAAGCATGGGGGGCCCCGCCAGAGTCGCCCGACACACACTCGCGCGCGGCAAAACCTATCTCATTGAGTCTCGTTCCGTCTCCTCAGCACTGCACGGCACCTCACGGCACTGCACGGCCTCTGATCACCGCTCGCGATCGCAATAGTCCGGCACACCCATCGACCACCACTTCCCTCAGCGCGCCCACTCAAGAAAACACCTTCCTTCGGAAAACCTGGTGCATGTTCATTGTGTCCCTTGGAAATTCGAATGTGCACCGTCCGCCATTTTCGAGGAAACACTTGCTCCAGTACTACGAACGTCGACTGAGCTTCTCTGCGGGCGACATCACTTCGCTCAGACGTGTACACAGAATTCTTCGGGCCACCGTCCACTGCTCCTAACGGCCACTACCAGCCACTACCAGCCACTACGCTTATTTCTTAGCAATTTTTCAGTTTCGGAACACTAATCTGAATTTACAAAATCTTTTACTGACACTCAAAACACATTGCCTGTAAAATACAATTCTGAGCGAGAAATGACGAATTAACGGAACAAATAGTGAAACGTACATTGCGAACGATTTGTTTTGATTAGAAGAAAAGAATTTCTAGCGATTCGCGTGGCCCTTCCCTTATTTCACCTAATTCTCGGCGTGAGAAATGTTCAATGACAGTTTCATGTGACAGTAATCAGTATCCCCATCGGCGGATGATGGTTGTCCCTTAAAATTTTTCATACTGATGGCAGTAGTTCATACATTTACATATGTATTTTTGAAATATCATTATCTTATTCCAGATAGAAAGGAAAAGGATTTATTAAATGAAATATCATGTAAGAGTTATTACAAACAAATAAGCTTTTTTATCCTCATAATCATATACAATCCAATAATTTATTGTTTAAAATTTGATCAAAATAATTTTTTCTTGACTGCTGTGTATCTATCCATGTAGCGCTCATAACCCTCTAGATCTGAAAGTTGTTTTGCTTCGAAGAGATTTCCTTCCACAGCTAAGTTGGTAATCTTAGAATCTTCCAAGATCTGTTTGGGAATACTGTTCAGCTGTAAACAATTTTCTTCCAGACGTAGAGTCTTTAGCCGTGAACATTCAGCCAGTTTTTCGGATATGAAAGAGATCTGGTTCTGATTGAGATTAAGTTCAATCGCATACAGTTGTGAAACACTGTCGGGTATTGTAGTTAATTTATTTCTTGAGAGGTCAAGAACATCCAAATGTCTAAGGTTGCAGAATGCAAAAGGAAATTCGACAATACGATTACCAGACAAATTGACTTGCTTCAAGTGCAACAGTTTAGATAGGGACGAAGGAACTGTTTGTATATGATTTTCACTGGCATTCAAACTTTCAAGTTTATGTAACGCACCAATTTGTTCAGGTAAAACTGTCAATTTGTTGTAGGACAGATTTAGGTGCTTGAGGAGTGTAAAGTTTCTGATGTCGCTTGGAATTTTGGTAAATATATTGTGAGAAAGGTCGAGGGTGCGCAGGAGCGGAGCAAGGGCGCTAAGATTCGGTGGAAATTCTTCGAGTTTTCTTTCCGAAAGCTTAAGCACACCTGTTTTTTTCGCAGTCTCGTAGTGCTGCTTCAAGCCAGAGTTTCCCATGCTGCCAATTTCCTCGAATCCGTTGGCAACTGTACATCCACGTGACTTTATCGAACTTGGCACACCTTCGGCGAGGACTCTTTTGTATGTGTGTGTGTGTGTGTATGCAAACGGTGTGATCGCAAGCGAGATGCGATCGCCCTGGATTATCCGAAGAATTTCGGAGTAGAGGGAATGTGATAGAAGCCGGGAAGTAAAGGGACAGAAGAAGTAGAGAAAGATGTGGTATAAGAGTCAACGTTGGTCAGTACGAGCTGACGAAACGCGTGCGGCAATCAACATGATGGGCAGCGTCACTTAGCGATTGGCGTTTCTTTCTTCTTTTTTCCTTCTGTTATCCGAGTTGAATCGCAAAGTTGCGACGAGAACGCGTGAGTTGACTGAAATAAGAGCGGATATCGTTAGTGCGGAGCGCGTACTTGACTGTCTTGAGCTATGCACCTGCGCTGTGCTATACGTCAGCCACTTGTACAGAAATATGTGCCGAGTTCGTCCGATCGAGATTCGCGACACCTTTCCAAACAGTTGTCATGTCGCGCACGGTAATGGCGCTCTCGCGATCACTCGAATCTTGAAATCACTCGAAATCAGTTGCGTCGGTCAAATCAATCAGTCACTCGGTAGTAACTAATAGTGAATACTATAAATGTGACAGGAGTCGAGTATCGTGAAAGGGGTATCGGATAAATTGCGAAAAATTATGGACAATTGTGGGAGTACTGAGAAGAACGCCAGTGCCGTTTCGAGTAAGAGGGACTTCTCCTGGGCCATGCCGTGACGGAGCAGTGACAGAAACAGTGGCGACAAGTGAGGAGAAGTGCCAACTAACAAGTGGTGCCGGCCGATGCCGACTTGTTCGTGGCCAGCAGCAGCCAGCAGCAGCCAGCAG
>JARQST010000405.1:50022-64547 GCA_030142225.1 Pachycephus smyrnensis | reverse complement strand
GCCAGCAGCAGCCAGCAGCAGCCAGCAGGCCGCTTTTCCTTTCGTATTTCCTTCTAGTAATATTCGTACTCTATTTTTTGGAGCAGTTCAGATTTCTGGAGCATGTACACGAGGATGATCAGGAATTGTGCACCAAGAGTGATTAGCAGCGGTAGGCTCTCTGAACTTTCCAGGATTCATTCCTGACTCCGCACCAGGCGTCGCTACGCTCGTTCGCTCATCTGTGCTCATCCGAACATGGTTGACAAACGAAAATGTAGCGGTGCGAATCGAGTTTACATAAGATTTAAATTGCGACTGGAGTGCAGTTCGAATGGTGATCGCTCGTGAAAATGGCGAAATAGTGGCGTAGTTTGAGAAGACGGACGAGCGAACGATGGCCTCTACGCCAAAGCCGGATAAGTATGGAGGTAGGTGATCCTAGCTCGCTAATAGGTGTATGTAGGCGTATCTATATGTATAGGCGTATTAGAGGGGAAACAGCAAAGGGCGCAGCAATCCGTATGCCAAAGTTTCCCGTATTGTTTGAGTTATCGTTTGACGACCTTTCGCTTCTTGACAGTTCAACTTACGATTGTACCTGCCAAATCTCCTGCTGTCATTCCTTGTCGCCTCCCGCGCGGCATATTCACGCTCATCGCCGCTGCTGCCAGTGTCAGCGCCAGCGTCAGCGTCAGTACGAGTCAGTACGAGTGGATCCAACAGCAACGTCAGGGACACTCGCTATGTACAACAGCTTATCAAACTTCCTTCTTCCTCTCCTTTATTTTCGATCATTTTCCTTAAGACTTTTGACACTCTTCATATACTTTCTCTTTCTCTCTGTTTTTCTCTCTCTCTCCCTCTCTCTCCATCCCTCCCTCCCTCCTCTTTGGCCCATTTTACAGCGTGTTAAATGTCAAAAACATGCGCGCATTATTGAATCATATGTAACGCATGTCGTTTTTTGTTATTACGAGCTATCACGTCTTATCCTCCTGTCCCAATGATTTCATTCCAACGAGACTTACGTAGATAAAACCTACGGAAAGCCTATTTCGGATGTATTGTTTATAAAGTCAGTAAAAAGAAAAGGATCTTGACGATGGCCTATTTCTCGCATCTTTAAAAAGTTTCTTCAATCCGACGTTTTCTCGGCATGTATCGTGAGACGTCGTACAGCTGTTTCGTGGACTTGCTCAGTCGTGGCTACCTTAATCGTCGGCACAGTACGTTTGTCGATTCGTTGATTCGCTCGAGTCTTCTCTTGGCAATGGTATTCATGCAGCTGTGTCTCACTTTTTGCACATAAAACTGCTTTTATTAGTTCCTTGACAGTTTGCCCCTTCCTCTCCCCGCATTCGCAATTCGTAACACAAGTCCACGTTTTTCTCGTGCTTAATTTATAGACGGAGAGATAGGATAACGCTAAATGCGACATTGTAGTGCACTGTTCCCAGTTTCATCCATCACTCGTGCCTATGATTATTTTTTTGACTTTCCTCATATTTCTCTTAATCCAGTGAACCGAATTCCTAAACTTTGTTTCTCCCTTACTGCTAATGTTAACCGGATCAGCGCACCGGACAGCACAGCGTCATCCACGCGATCTCCAAGATCAGCAGCATATCACCACTACGGTTGCTGCTGCTGCTGCTATTCGTTACGAGTGAAGTCTATCTTCTCGTGACGTGGGCTGTATCGCGTATGAAGTCTCCGCAAATAAGTTGTTGCCTTCTGCTCCTCCGCACATCCTCGTCGTCGTCCTTTCCTGCTCTCTCCCACGGCAGTTATTCCGAATGAAAGAAAGAAAGAAAACGTTGATACGTGTTGCGTCCCCTCACCATTCTCACTTGTTAAAATAGACGAGGCTTCTTTCCCAGCCAAAGTCAAAGATATTGGCGTCCGATGTCTTCGCGCTGGCTCACATGGCCAGTCCAAGTTTCGTTCGCGTCGATGTCGCTTCTCTGCGACGTGCGTAGTTGAACCTCATTTCGTCTCGTTGCGATCGGAACGCGAGGAAGAAGAAACGGTTATTGGTGACCTCGTTGTCCATTAGTTTATTAGGATTAGCTACGGCTACAAATTAGCCGTTGTTCGTCAGAGGACGTTGATTCGGGTCAGTGACGATAATCCTTCTTTTTCCAATGGACGCTCTATGGCTTCTTTACGATATTTACACTCTGTCGGCGACAGTGTAAAGGCTTTTTAAAGTATCATGAATACGGGAAGCTTCCTTGGCAAATATTCGCAACGAATAGATATATTCATTGATATGAAATATTTGAATCGGTTGGACACACTGGACTGGTATAAGATTACTGTCGCTGCTGACTCACCTGCTTTTCCTTAGAAGTTCCAGAGAATGACGAGCGTCAAGGAACGAGGGAAATAGAGAAAGAGAAAGGGACAAAAGCGAAATCCTTCCGCCGGAAGCACATCGCCGCAATGAGGCATAATGTATCGGACGACGCGGAAGTAGCCAGCTTTCACGATATAGGTTAGGACGACACCCACGATATCAAAATAGAATCTCTCGGGATCTTTTTTGCCTCATCGCTAAGCCGGGCACGGATGATTCTATAAACAGCATTCTTTTGAAAAGCAACGACATGTTCCACTCACATCTCCCTTCAATTACGTGGACATCTCATGGTCCGCATAAGTACTCCTTCGAATAAGACGTCTTCTTTGAAATTAGAGCACGTCATACTGCGGAAGATTGAGATTATCCACCAGTATGGATGAACGACGAGAGGATCGGAAAGAAGCTCAGATTGGCCATAGGTGCCCAACCGATAACCGAAGAGCACATGTCAGCTGATACTCCAAGATTAGAGTTGAGCTGTTGAAGAGGGCACGAGGTTTACCCTTCTGGCGATACGATGCGATTACTGCGATTACTGCGATTACTGCGATTACTGCACGTCGCTTCTCTTGCCTTTGGAATTAATTTTTTCTTCGTCAATTAGTATTCGAATTTTTGGAACGATCCTTATATTTAGTGAATGATTTTATTGCGCGACAGTGCACAACCGTGATAAACATTAAGGTACCAGGCGTATGTGATTCAATGTCGTCGGGATGAATTTTAAAGAGACCAGTATAAGTTTGATCTCTCGATTTTCGCAGTGGTGTACTTGTAACTTTTTTTTTAAATTCATTAATTCACAAGATGCCGCAGTACGACGATTCGTTTCTCGATTCGCCACTCTTTCGTCGCCGAGTGAAAAGCTATAGTGTACGGAAAGAGAGTGCTTCGAAATCTCGAGGTTTCCATGTCACAGCAACGCCTTTGCTCCTCGCCGTGACGAATGCTAGGAGTCTCGTTGCATCCCCATCGAACTGCAGACTCGAAGGTACGCCATTTCTTGGAAATTCTATCGACGCATGCACATCCTTGTTCGTCGTCATGGACAACTGACTTGGATCCTCGAAGCTCCGCGATCATCGAGTCCACTTTCTCGTAGCTCTGCTGAAACTTGACTATAGTATATCTCGGGTCGCGCCTATTAATTCGCAGTGCAGCGATCGAATGAGCGCAGTTTTCTGTAAAACAGATACGTTTAGGATTGCTAATGGTGCAGGGACGTGGACTTTGGCAATTGTCTCACGTGCTCGCGCTGGATGCGCTGAATGCGCTGAATGCGCTACTGAATAACGAAAGAGAGAGTACACGAAGGACCTGGGGACACACGGCCGACCGGGGCCTGTACCGCAAGACGCCTCCTTTTCCACTCTTTCTCACACATGCACCCATACTCACGCACGAGCGCTTACTGACTCACTCTCTTTTTTTTTCCTCTACTGTCTTCCTGCCTGGCTCCGTGCGTCGAGAAGGAAAGTCAAGTTCGGTTAGTTAGCAGTCGACGCGCACACGGTCCGCGAGCCGGACGCCGCTCATCCTCGCATTCTCGTGTTTTGTGTTCTTCTCGGCATTGACTGGCATGAAGCGTCATTAATTGATATTAGGGAGAATTTGCGACCGACCATCCTCGTCGGTTCTTCTCGTACCCTTTGAATGGGAAGTCCGCGGTTTCTTATTACTAATAGCAGTGAACTTGTGCTATATCTACTGTCATTCATGTAGGAAGGTTATTGTTTATTTCGGAAACGCAGAGTCGTCGAATAGGTCGAACAGGTCGAACAGGTCGAACAGGTGTAGCGGATTAAGAGTAACAGTGTAAGTAATAAGCGAGAATCATAATAGTTTGGTATAACTTTTCATTGTACGTTTCATTGTACGAGGTCTACGGTTGTGGATCCGTTTGTGGCGAAAGCATTCGGAGATGAGATCATGACAAGTGCGCTAAGTAGGCGGAGGAGAAGTGTGTGCGAAGGCCGTCGCCATTGCCAGCTAAGTCGCTGCGAATCGAGTAGTCGGGAGTAGTCAATGCGTTCTTAGCCACCCGGTCATCTCAATCAGCGCGACAACAGAACTTCATGAGAACTTCCATGTGTGAACATTCCAAAGACGTGGCGGGCGACGTGCTACGACGTGCTACGACGTCACTCGATGAGCTGCGCGTGTCGACGTTTCTGCGATAATTGTTCATTCGAGACTTTGACAAGTCTCGTCGTCGACTGACACTCGCAAGCCACGAGCATCGACTCCAATGCATTCTTCTGCCTTCTTTTTTACTTGACAAATATGTGGCCTTACGGAATCCCGAAACACGTGCAACACATGCAGCTCGTTACAGCGCCGATATAGCGAGGAACACGACACGTGTCTTCTGTGCAAGCCCTTTCCTCGTACTTAACATATTTGCCCGACGCGAGTGAGCTTCGAATCAAGCGGCGAAACTCGAGGGCGTGTCGCTACTCAGCGACCTTCGGCCGACGCGAATATCATCGAGAACGACCGAGAGTACATGAACATTTGAAAGGATTGGCTTCGGGTTTAACCAACTTGCTGACTACTGCTCTTATTTACCTCTTTCTTTCTTTCTTTCTTTCTTGCATAATATATTTTTGTCAATATAGTTTTAAGTTTCTGTATTGCTAGTGGTTGTTAGTAACGAGAATCCTTATAAATGTCATATTTCCTTTCATTTTTATGGAAGGCAAATGTTCTTATATTTCAAAGATTCTTCTTCTTCTTCTCCTCTCTCTCTCTCTCGATCTTAGAAATAGGAACTCGAGTGGTGTTACAGCCAGCGCAACAACCTTTGAGTTATTTTCGTAGGCCGTGTCACGGAATGCGCTCGTGCAACGAGACTCGAGGAATCGAGACTTCGAGTGAGGGGATCTCGTAGACATGATCGTAAATCGTTTAGGGAATCGATGCGGCTAATCGGAAGTGCTCCTTTTTTTTGCTTGCAGAAGTCGAAGAGCGGAGTGGCGGTAAGGCGCGGGGAGGAAAGTTAGCGCGACGAGCTCGTTCATTCAAAGAGGATTTTCTTGAAAAACTCTCGCAAATGCGCTCTCCTGGTGGGGCGGGAGGAAACGCTGCTGTCGCGGGCGGATTGCCTCCTGGGCTCGGGGATGCCAGTGCCGTCGGCGTGGGCGTCGGGATTAACGTTACGAGAGCTGCTGGAAGTGCCGTTGGTATCAGAGCAGCTTCGCCATCCTCGCCTCGGACACCCCGCGATAAGAATTCCTCGAGTGGCGATTCTCCCGATAAGAACCCGCTGCGTGACCTTCACATTCATGTTCGTCAAGTCCAGCTGGCACTTCTGCATTTTCGCGATGTTGTCTCGAAGAAGAAACTCGAAATGCTGCCCGGAAATGGCACCATCGTTCTCGATACGATCACCACAATACACACTGTGCTCAAGTCCTATCTCCTTTATGAAAACAGGTTGGTGTTCGCTTTTTCCTCATAATTATATAAACTCGCTGTCCAGGAGTACGGAACTCTGACGTTTTCTTCTGGTAGTTCGACCCTCGGTTCGGCCACAAATCAAGTCTACCAGGCGTTGGCTCAGCTGCTCAAACTTTGTGACGACGTGCTTCTCCACGGCGACCAGTCCTCGGCTCTCGATACCGAAAATGTCACTCATGTCATCGGGCTAGTGGAGGATGCTGTAAAGAACCTCGTCTCACTCGCTCATGAAAAAATATCCAATAGACAGAAGCCGGCGGTTGTTGTCTCGAATAACAGGTAAAATCGATAAAAAGGAATTTTTAAAAGGATTACATGTTTCTTCTTTCTCCTCTTTAGTAGGACTTCGGGATATGGCGCTGAACTTACGCCGCAGAGGAACTCTTTGCCTGACATTCCATTGACACCTAGAGAAAGACAGATCTTGGAGCAAACCGCCACCTCGAGTCCGCTTGTTCGCAGTTCCCATAGCTCCGAGTCCATCCTCGGAAGAGATTCCAGTCCACCTCCGAAACCGCCCCTCCCAGACAGGTAAGTCGTACCGATACAGATACATATGTCCCAGAAAGGAGGAAGTAAAACGATGACAACGATGACAACGATGACAACGATGACAACGATGACGATATACTCGTAGGGCGAACGTCTATCTGTCCGAGGAAACCAGTTCAGCAGGGACGCCACTGCCACCGCCTTTGCCTCCGAAGAGACGGACGCGAACGCATCAGCTTTTGGAGGAGAGCGAAACACTTCTAGCTTCGAGTCTCGATAGGGTTTCGCTGCGCAGTCGATCACCCGAGGACTCTTCCTCACTTCTGAGCGCTTCCGCAGGCAGTCTGGATTCCGCCCTGAATCATTCACGTGATGAGGATGAGATTCGCGCCATTATGGGACCCAACGATGAGTCTCTCAATGACAGTATGGATCTCAGCCTTATGGCTACCATTCAAGGTACGAAGAAGTCGTTTATATCCGAGTTCTCCTATATTTTCTTCGCTCGTCTCCAATTTTCTTATTTGTTACTTCTTCTTCGAATCGTTCTGCTTTTCTACTTTTAGGCATGCAAATGAATGGATCCTCCAGTTGCGGCTGTTGGGATAGTTCTGACTCGAGTCTCCCGAGTACAATGCTTCTTGGTCAGCAAACGCCACAGGAGATGCTTGCACCGTTTGCTGGTATGTTTTTCTTACATTCTCAGTCCAATATACCCGATTTCTCTCCCTATTGTCGCGCATCTTTGTATATCGGATCACGACTTTCAATTATCTGCCCTGTATATCTACCCACCTGAGATTACCTATATGCTGCCGGTCTACCTATCTACCTTAGCTAGCTATAAACCTATACCTATACGGAGAGAAATTTCTAGTTAATATTCCCGTGGAATGCGCGGTAAAAATTACTCCTGAACTACTAACACTGGTACGTAACGATAAGGCAGGTAATTCTTATCGGTAGCGTAGCAATTTTTACCTTCACAACATAGTACAAATCATAGAGTGAAATTTACTATGATGTGACTGACAGTTTACCACCACAGTGGTAAATTTGTGTGGAATCCAGCAATTTCTCCGTTGCTTTGCACCACGAACATGAAATTCTGTTCTATAGGATAAAAATTGTGACTGGCTACACATATTTTAGTGGTTGGTTAGAAGCTCTTCCAAACTCAACTGATTATAAATTACAACATTTTTAGTATATTTTCCAGGTCTTCAAATTTTACCAATCAGCACAGTAAAAAGTATTAGGTGTACTATTTAAAATTTCTCTTTTTTACAGTAATATTGTACGAAATTTTACTTTGTCCCAGGTTTACCCCGCATTACACTGTAATTTTTATTAGAAAATTCTTTTCGTGCACCAACAACTATATTGTAAGAAATTGTATTCCGGAAGATGAAACCTTGTCTTTTGATACCTCATATCCTTTAAATTCCTGTGGGCGCTGCAAGCCTCAAGGCAAGGTTTTGATACTAATGCTTGCTTAACAACCTGAAAATAAGCAACGGCAAGTTTCTAGTGTGCACGATGCGTGTGCTGTGGGTCGTTTGTGTAGGCAAAGGGATAGACTTGCGTCCTTGAAGGCGGAACTAGATTTCCATGATCGTTCGATTGTTCGATCGTTCGTGAATCTTATACGAGGAGAAATTACCGACGATCTTTGTTACAAACTTGACTTGAGAGACGATGAAAACGTCTCTCTCCCGTAAGAGGATTTCGATGGGTCATGATAAGTGAAATCTCAATGGGACACTAACTGTCTTTTTTTCCAGGCATCGAGGGGAAAATGGAGAGGCTATCAACGCAAACGCAAGAGTCTGGTTTTGTATCGATGCATTCCCAACGAAGTTCGTCTCAGAGTTACACGGCAGCATCGAGTGCCACTTCCAAGAGATCCTCTCAGCAGAGTAGCGTTAGTTATAACGCTCAAGCATTCAGCTCCCAACAGCAATCGTTTTCGCAGCAGAAACTTTCGATGGATAGCAACGGCTCGGTTTTTTCTCAGAGGACGATAACGAGCTCCAAGAGTACCCTCAGCACTACTAACCTTATGGGCACCAGTTCTGACTCTGCGCTCATCGAAAAGCTTGTAAACGTGGGCATGCTCTCAATTTTTGATTGGTAACATCATCAATTGCACTAACGCTTGTCCTTTTGGAAATTCTCTTTTCTGCCGTTCAGGAATTCGAAGTGCAGCCATCGACGCTGGACGCAACAAATGGAGTGCCGCCCGCGCTTCCGGAAAAGAGATCCAAACGAAGAAAGGAGAGACAACCATCGCAATACGATAACGTACCGGAGAACGAACACCTTTCCACCTGCAGCTTACACTTTTCTAGCAACGACAGTACGGATGGCAGCAAACCTCCGCCGCTGCCCCTGAAGAAGAGACACAGTAAGTCGCCTACGTGAAAATAGTAGCAAAGTGGCAGGAGGTGATCGAAAAAGTCCTCTAGAGAGTACGAGGACGAGTGCGCGTGAAATTGAAAGTGAGAGTGAGAGTGAGATTGAGATTGAGATTGAGATTAAGATTGAATTTGAGTGATAGAGTTTGAGGACGGAGGGAGGTGAAGGATGGGATTAGCAATGTGGCCCCCTGCCACTTTGTCTCTCTAAAGAAGTGCATAACTGGGAGTATACATCCGCTAGACAATTTCTCTGTTCGTTTATTCGCTCTCTTTGTTTCTTTTTTACCTGCAAATTCGCGAGACTCGTGCACAATCGCACCAGTTACAGTCCCAAGAGAAATTGTCTGCTGTCGTAACCGGTTATCGAATGCCGAATTGTAGTCAAGGGCTACGTATATGAAGTACCTAGAGACATTCCTAACCGATCCGAATGCTTAGGGTGAAAACTGATGCAATCTTTTGTATCCTCCAGTGTTCCATTCAGTGGCATATTCTGGTAAGTGGGAACGCACCCACCCACAATGAATCAACTACCCTTGGAAACATAATCACGCTAAGTCATATAACAATTTGTTATTAGACACCTCAATAAGTGGTTTACGTACTCAGGCTTTCTGCAGCATGTTTGCTGTTTCTTTAGTCTTGCGTTTCATCTGTCGGATCGCTCATTTGACATATAATTATAATCACGTTTGAGATTGCGCTTGAATTTTTATTAATATCTCCGTACAGCTTCTTCGTTGCTTACCTTATCTCTCCCTCTCTTTCCACTGCTCTCATCCTTTCCGCTTTCCTTTGTTCTCCGTTTTCCGCTGGTCGTTTTTCGTTCTTCATTTTGCGCTCCTTCTTCCTTCCCTTACGATATTCTTCGCTCTCTGATTCTCGCCCCGGTCCCCGCACTTGCTGTCGCTCTCGCTCTTGCTCTGTCCATCCTTTATTCAATTCGATAGGTGTAAGAAGCTCACGCATCTTTTCTGTTAAATCCAGGAGTTTGAGCAGAACATTTTCACTGGTTTCAGTAATGGCGTACATGGAGATGTTTGGAAACTGCTCCCATAGCAATAATGACTTTATCTCTGGTCTTGGCATGCGTCACTCTGTCGCTGACTACAATTCGATGCAAGCGGAATGGCAACAACATGAAATAGCCCTGACCACGACCCAATCATGCTCTTTTATGGCGCACACCATGACGAGTTTGCACGATAGCTCGAGGTAAGTCTATCTTAACCTGGAAGCCCTGACTGATCATAGGAAAATCTATCGAGCCAACTTCTATTTGCAGTATTTCGATTACAATGACGCCACCCATGAGGGAGGGAGTTAGCAACGATTCTAGTCTACCCCCAGCACTACCGCCAAAGAGATCGCGCTCTGTTAAATCAAACAATGTAACGCCGCCATCGCCAGCGGCACCAGAGGCATCAGTAGCACCACCATCACCACGACCACCGCCATCACCACCACCACCAGCAGTAGCAGCAGCAACAACAGCAGCAGCAGCACCACCTCCTCCTCCTCCTCCTATCATGCAGATGCACTCACAATCGCAAATGCAGTCAGTGCCAATCTCACCGAAAGCTACTCGCAGCATGCATGGCGTAGAGCCAGCCGACTCTCTCCTTGGCTTAGCAAGAACCATCAAGTCAGAAGAGGTTACTTCGATTTCGGAGAAGAAGGACCTTGGCGCACCGCTCATTCCCGTGATCCCTGTGGCTCCTACAGGCCCAATACCTACGGTCATCCCCGGTAATTACGGCGGCACTCACTCATCCACTCCGGCGAGTGTATCAAGTCCAGCGACTCCTGTTAAGATGACGGTACGAAAGTCTACTCGAGAGTCAAGGAATTCGAAAGCCTCTGTCTTTGTTAATGTTCGTAGCGCGAGAGTGCGATGTGTGCGGCCTCGGACACTTCGAGACCCGAAAGGAGTGCTCTCTCTTCTTTGTCCGTTGAGGAAAGTACTCTAGAATTGCGGGATATCGAACAGGATGAAAGTATACTGGACGAGTTGGATATCAGCAAATATTTGGTCTTCAAGAAACCCGAAGAAGAGGGGCCTGATATTCGGGGTGGTCATCCGGATGCACTGTTGATTCACGCAACCAAAGCCAACAAGCACGGTTCGTTAAGTTTAGTTAAATTGAAATTGATCTTAAGTTTCATTTCAACTTCACATCCCGTTTTTCGGCTGGCCGTTACGGAGACTCATTTCAGTTTTACCTATTCCTTTTCGTGTTCGTTGAGTTCTGCTTATTATTATTTAAGGAAGATTGCAATGAGACTACAACTTTAGTACGATTTCTTTCATGCTATCCTAGACGAGAAAGAGTCAGGTTGGTAGTAGTGCGTTGCTCGTAGACAGCCATTACGATGACAGTGAGAAGATGTGTATCGAAGCGAATTTTAATTGAATTCTTTTACTCTGCGCAGATTTCTTGTATCAGGAAGCTTTCTTAACGACCTATAGAACGTTCATGTCGCCGCTCGAACTGATACGGAAGCTGCACAGGCGACACCAGCGTTTCTCGTGTATTCCGGATGTGGTGAAGCAGAGGGCTGCGCGAGAGGCCTTCTCGCTGCTGGTCAGAGTGGTTAGCGATCTGACGTACGTATCGGAAAAACTAGAGTAAGAGTAGTACGTATGCGAGGAGTTGAGGTTTTTCTTTTTTTTCTGTAGTATGTCGGATCTTGACGATGTACTGTTACAAACGCTCATGGGATTCGTCCAGCAGCTGGTCTGCAGCGGCGATCTAACGATGGCCAAAGCCCTGCGAGTCAAGATACTGGAGAAACACTCGATGAAGCAGCTTCAAGCGGCACAACCGATTCTCTCTTCGCTGAGCGTTTCCACGAAGCAGGCCTCACTTCTCGATTTCAAGAGCGAGCAGATCGCGGAGCAAATGACTCTTCTCGACGCTGATCTCTTTATGAAGATCGAAATACCAGAGGTTCTGATATGGGCTCAGGAGCAAAACGAAGAGAGGAGTCCGAACCTAACACGGTTCACCGAGCATTTCAACAAGATGTCTTATTGGGCACGATCGAGGATTCTCGAGCACCGGCTTGAAAACGAGGCAAAGGATCGTGAAAAATATGTTGTGAAGTTTATTAAAATAATGAAACACCTCAGGAAGATAAACAACTTTAACAGTTACCTCGCTTTGCTCTCGGCGTTGGACAGTGCGCCTATTAGGAGGCTCGAATGGCAGAAACATATCACTGAGGGTCTGAAGGAGTACTGCGCCCTCATCGACAGTTCGAGTAGTTTTCGAGCTTACAGGCAGGCCCTTGCCGAGACCCAACCTCCATGCATTCCCTATATGTTAGTATTCGCTCTTGATTTGACTAGGCAGAGGGCCAATTGGGTTTCACTAACATACGCTTTCACTTGCAGTGGCTTGGTCTTACAGGACTTGACTTTTGTTCACATTGGTAACAATGATCTCCTGATGGATGGGACCATCAATTTCTCGAAGCGATGGCAACAATTCAACATCGTCGAGAATATGAAGAGATTCAAGAAGGGGTGAGTTCTTTCGATGCTACATTCGGGAAATTTAATCTCTTCGCGTCAGTCTTTTGTTGTTACGTTTTCTTTGTTATCTTTTATTATTCTGTATTACAGCACGTATTCCTTTAAGAAGCACGAACGTATTATCACATTCTTCAACAACTTCAGCGACTTCCTTTGCGAGGAAGCCATGTGGCAGATTTCCGAGAGCATTAAGCCACGTGGTGGTAAGAAGAATCAGACGCAAAACTAGAGTATGCCGAATCCTGTTATCGTCTGTATCCGTAATTCGAGTTAACGTCATTGGAAGTACGGTTACTTCAAAACACATGGAAAATAAAAAACACCGTAGTGTACAGGTAGCCGCTCGCAAAAATACGGTCATGCGCGACAGCGTATGGAAGCTGATGAGCGGTGACGTTGTCAGACGTCGCGACGCATGTGCGCTGTGACTAAAAATGGTCAAGTCAAATGAACCTAAATTACTCTGGCAGAGTCTCCGGGAAGAGGCTTCGATGGGAAGACAGGAGGTGTCTCTAAGGATTGGGAAATCAGTTTTACGGGACGAGGCATAGCCAAGGCGAGCGAGAAGCCGACGAATCCGACGAATCCGACGAATCCGACGAATCCGACGAATCCGACGAAGGCGGCGTATAGAGCACTCTAGTGCTGTTCTCCTCTTCGTATCGATGTATCATTTATTTATTTCTCTTAAAGATGCGTGTACAAACTAGTAGATGTTCTTCTTAAATTATTTAGGTGTGCGTGGGCGTCCATTATCTAGCTTTATGTAAGTAGGAAAGTTTCATGAGTCAACAACGAACTGTTGATGACACAAGGATGAACACCAATTACGTTGAATAGAGTAGAGCCATTGTTGTCTCGCGTTAACGCCATAACGATGCGCAACCTGGGACACATGGTACGACTGAGAGCAACTGTTACATATACTATTGTATATGATTGTAGAAAACATTTTTGTTGGAAACTTGTTGATAGTTGACCAAGCTTTCAGCTTTTAAGTCGAATTACGTGTTCGCCACGAGTTTAAAAAACTTAATCATACCGAAGAATTGTTAGAGGTGTCGATTGACGCGTTGGTATTGTTATCCTCGCGTCGTCGGCATCCTTCGCGTTCCTTCGGAATAATGCTTTATCACTGGAGGCGTCGCTCTCTCGCGAGATATCTCATAAGCGTGGCACGTCGTTGGGTAGCACCAACTGTCGGCAACTTCTACGTTCCGACCTCCATCCTAAAAGCTAGTTTAATCGCATAAGCATTATTTACCTGACGTTCTTAACGTTCTTACGCTAACCCACGCGCTAACGAATAGGCCTAATACTAACGATACTAACGATACTAACGAAGTCATTCTGACCGCTGTCCATTCTGGGAGTACTCGACACCATGCCATAAAATTTATTACTAGACGCGAATAATCGATGTGCTTTCTGCCAATAGAACAAACCATCAATCGTTACTGCTCACACGTGTAGCTTGATTGATATCAAAACCATAGCGCAAGGAGCGCGCTAAATCGTCTATGTAGATTAATCGATTAACGTTTCCGCACCCTTCTCAATATATTCTCCTTCCCTTAACGAACGCATATTCTTGTTATAGTCAATCGATATATCCCTACTATCCCACTACTACTCGTTTCGTGTAACTTTTGCATGGGCAGATGCTGACGGCGGTTGCAAGAAGCGAGAGAAATAGAGAGAAATAGAGAGAGAGAGATGGAAAGAGACGGAAGAAAGGTGACGTCCGAATGAGTGAGAAAAGAGAGAGAAATATCGTCGAAGTAGCTAGTGCACGTATCGAATTATCCAATACGCAATTAAGGTAAAAGTTATTAATGTTGTACATATAATTCTATTATAGTACGTATCGATTGTTCGTGTACTATCGTAATTCTGTTTATAGTTGATCATTGTAAGTGTACACAGTGTGTTGTCGCTAATCGAATTCACATACGACATGGAGTCCCTAGCTATTAAGCTGATGCAATTATTGTGATGCCATATATTATCGACTTTCAGCACAGTCGTAACTATACGACATTTATACATTATTTTTATTTAATTACACATTAAACTCTCTTGAGTTTCCTACGTTCAATTGTTTTATTTATTGTCATTCATCTTTTCGGAAGTTGTCTCCTTTGATCGCCATCCGTACTTTTATCCCATTTCTATTCCAATTAGGATTCTTATTCTGCTCATAGCTATATTTAATCCTTGATCTGCTTGCGCTGGTCTTGACAGTCTAATCTATTTTAACTATTTTAAC
>JARQST010000405.1:0-24747 GCA_030142225.1 Pachycephus smyrnensis | reverse complement strand
ACTTATAAAGAGGAACAGTAGAATTTATATAAACGAAAAAAACAGAAGCAACAGGAGCAACAGGAGCAACAGGAGCATCAGCAGCAGCTTGCTACGCCAAGTTACGGAAGGTTCGTGTGTCGATCGTTCTTTCAAAGTGGTTAAAGCACTTTGAAGCTAGGTGACACTGTTTGTGGAAGCGGAACAAGTTAATTTGTTACGACACTACGGACATACGAGGAGACCGTGAGAGAAGCGTGAAGTCCTCGCGTTTATTGAAATCACGAAGCGATTACGACTTCCGAGGATAACCGTCAAGAAGCAGGAGAGCATGTACCGTTCTTGAAGTGCTGCCAGTAGACTAGTCTAATCTTCTCAGGATCGCTGCTGCGATGGCGCCACCAGCGTGCGATCCTCCCCACCCTCGAACTGACGAACGCCCTGGCGGCAGGTCGGCAGGTCGGCAGGTCGCCGAGAATCCTTATGCCTGCTGATGCTCCTCGCCGACCCGGCAATCACATGCACGGGGCATTAAGAGCTCTCGGTATAATTCGCACATGGATTTTTGCTAGGTAGTAGGTACCTGTCGTTAAAACTACTATTTCCTACCAATCGAAACAGTAACCATGCGATTCCACGTCCCCCCTACCTTCTTATGCTCCATATATTCACAATACCCTCAATACCCTCAATATCCTCGAAACGTACGCGTATCGCTCACTCGATCGATCGATATGTCAAATTGAGGAAAAACAATATTACATACATATGTATATGTAAGTACGATCGAAATCCATTACTAGCATTTATTGAGAGACAACATTACGAAGCGCGGCTGAAGGGGAACGTTCGATTTGGACCAAAGCAATGTCCGTACATTCGTGTTTCACGTACGAAGCCAGTGAAGTACATAACATGTTCCCAGGTACATAATGCTTCATTTTAATTTGTACTTTGTGGGCCGATATAATTCTTTTTAAAACTATATAACATATATATTACCTATACGTTTTAGAAATTGATCCGGTATTGCGATGAAAAAAACTGCTCCGGTTAAAATATTAATTATGAAACGAACTGATCAAAGATTCTCTGGAGTTCTGTCGCGGGGCATTTTCCCGCTTCTAGTTATGAGAGTTGAAAATAACATGGATTTCACGTATACTCCGAGCCCACTAAAATCAGTTTTCTTCTGTCTTACGGATAAACGATCTTACGACACAACGATTCTAGACCTGGCACGCACCTCACAGAACGTGGTCGGACAATGTAGCATCGAAAACATTACGAAATTCCCACGCAGTCCATTCTCCTTGTGCATGTAGAAATCATATCAGTCGTTCGAACCAACAGAAACAGGTTTTTTGATTGTCCGAGACGTTTCACTGCTTTCGAGAAACGACTGTGGTTCAGGTGAAATACCACTACCGGATTTGACCCTGTCGTCGCCAACGACAAAGAGTATATCACGCGTTGTACTTGACAGTTATGACGAATACGTTCACGTGTCTATGCACGCATGCGCACACGCACGTTACGATTGGAACAACCGAAGGAACTACGACGACAGGAACGATGGACGGAAAAGCCTGAGGGTTAGTGCAGAGCACAGGCGTCAAAAGAAAAAAAAACGAACGTATCGCCCACTACTCCTTTCCTTTGCATTATCGATATATAATTGAGCACTGGCGTCAGTTGATTCGCACGAAAGACAAATTTAAAAAAAACAACAAAAACCCAAAGAATAGTAAAAGAAACAATGAACTGTAGGTTGACTTACTTGTAGGAACCATGGGTGTTGTGGCAAGTGCCATGAATACATGGACTTTTCTCACACTCGATAATGTCATCGGCACAATTCGGTCCTGTGAATCCGGGTGCACAGGTGCACCTGTAGTCGTTCTCGAGCGAATGGCACTCGGCTTCGTTTCTGCAAGGCGACGAAGCGCAATGATCTTGCCGCTCGCAATGTTCACCTGAAATGACAAGCAGTCTTCGTGTACATCATCGAGAGCAATTGAGACTTCGTACGAAATAATTATGTGAAATCGTTATTCCCGGTTCATAAAATTCGGTTTTCCTTCTCGCGAGGAGCAATTCATGAAAGATTAAAGAGGCTACGGATAGTCTAGCGAGGGAGAAGGATAATACGGTCGATTAACCAGAAGCAAGCAGGAGGCAACGAAGAAGAAGCGACTACGAGCAGACACGCTTCTCTCTCATGATTCCTCGCTGCGCTGGAAGATTTATTTGTCAAGGGCGCGTGCCGACGTGTCGGATCAGCAGAGTATGAGCGGGAGGGGGAAAAGAAAGGGGCTGTTCAACTAAAGCGAACTTACCAGTGAAGCCAGGAGCACAGGTGCAGACGTACTCGTGAAGAGACTTGAGATTGCAGGTCGCGCCGTTCAGACAGGGCGAGGAGTCACAGGCGTTTTCAATCGGAATCTCGCAGAGACTGGCGGTGAATCCCACGGGACAGAAACAGGAGAACGAAGGCGTCCCGCCGCCGATGCTCTCTCGTACTCTGCATGAGCCGCCATTCTGACAACGGGGTCCCGTATGACAAGGGTTCAGATGCTGGCAGTACTCTCCCACGTATTTGGAGGTGCAGCTAAAACAGTAACAAACAAGACGAAACAATTAATTCCCCTCTTCCGATTGGTCAATCTACACATCGCATTCACATATAGTCGTTCACGTGCGTTCTCCAGCTTCCATCATTTTTCACCCTTCTTCCATTTCAACGACTTTCAGTTGCAGTCTTCTCTCTCGCATTGATACGGGTGGCACGTATCTATTATCTAACGCTTGCTTAAAGATCCGTAATACTCACTAGCTATACTGCCTACTTGTTTGTATTTGTATGGCACCTAGAGTCAGAGTCAGTCCATTTGTCTATGCTGGGCAATTAATGCTTTATTAGCAGGTCAGAATTGAAGCACGTTCAACCGCCGGGGATATCTTAAGCGGTTCAACAATCAAAAGTCGTATTTGCTTGGTCTATTAACGCGAGTCTTTTTTATCATGTGAAGACTGTCTATTGCCTTTTGTCAAGAATGCGCGGCAATGCGCCAACGTACCGACTCACCAAGAATGGCGGGTTTTATTTAATCGAATTATCACAACCGTAAAGAGCTGAACAAAGAATGGAGAATGACACGCACTATGAGGTGTGAAGAGACAGAGAGAGAGAGAGAGAGAGAGAGAACGAAGCGCTATTACACCGGTAAGAATCTTAGGAATCTTCCAAGTCATTCTGTTTCAATTCATTTATTCAGTTGCAAAGTATCTATGTACGAGAGTAGAGACAAATAAATCTGCACAGTTATGTACGCACAGTTAGAGTGATTCGGATAATACGATTTTACGAAATCGTCAATAATATAATGTGTGCATCTGGTGAGTACTGGTGGGTTATCTGTCTCCAGGTACTTAGTTACCTAATAACGTAAAGAACAAACCGCGTGATAAGTAAACACTTCGATTAGAGCTTCGAACAGCAGTACTGACATTTGAATATTAAGCAAGGCTACGCTGCTGCAGCGCTGGTCTGCCGGTGCAGAACGAACGCGTCGTGTGCTCGTGGAGTAAAGTTATCATCGACAGGTCGAGAGTTAGCGGAGAAGGAGTCCACTGCTATCAGAGGGAGTTGGCACAGCAGCGTAGCCTCTGTTAAAGTCAAACTCTAGTCTCGTTCTCCAATTCTTCCTGAACGAGTTCGCTCGAAAAAAAAAGTTCAGAAAGGTTTAGGAAATCGATTGAAAAATATTGAAAATAATGGCGAAACGATTATCGCGCGACTGTGAGCGAGAACGTCCCCTAATTCCTCATTGGACCTCAGTGGACCTCTCACGACCAAATTGTTAGTCAGCGAGTTAGTCCAACATTCTCAGATGGTCCATTAGATCAAGCTTGTAATTTGCTGTGCCGAATCTTAATGGACTTGGAAGGGCAACGATGAAAACTGTTGAAATCATTCGTGCACTTGACGATGTAATTCCTACGTTGACGGAAACGGTAAATAAAAGGTCCATCGTCTTCGTTGGAAGAAAGTGGCAATGTCAATTGACAATTACTGTAAAAGAATCTGCCGAAATAACTATTGAGTTTTCGCTACTTATGTAATGGTTCGAATGAGAGCATCAGCAATGCGCACGGACAGCCCGCGGCTTTCGACAGATTCCCACGTGGATCTTACGACTCTGAGATCTAACAATAGGAGGTTCTGCAAGCCGCCATTGGTAATGGATGGATGCGCCGCCGTTGTCTTCCACGGACGAACAACGTCTAAACAACGTCTCTATGAAGAACTGTGCTCTTGGACATTGTGCGAAGCCATTATCGAAGAACCATTCACCTTTCATCTCGTTGGTTGAGCATGTCGCATTAGTATTATGCAATCAGCCTCTCGGGGAGGAGATTGCCCCTATATACATAATATTTAATAACTGCATTCCATTTGTCACGGTTGCTTTTTATAGGACAAAGGATCAAACGCTGTAATTAAAAATATTTTAGCCTTCCACGGTAGAGCCATACGTTAGGTTAGTTTAGTTTAGATTCAAGTGAGGTTACACACAGAGCGGCATGGGACAATCTGCTTTGGAATCAAGTTGAGGCTTGATCAATGCCCGAGCACCGTGTTGTGAATCTTCTCACGAGGCCGAACAGTTTGTTTTTCTACTTCGTAGGGCACTTGTCCGCTTATAGCTTTAGTAGTTTAGAACTGCTGCGTGAATATGCCTCGAGACTATTTGTTTTTAAGCGTCGCGGCAGTGCGAAGATGCGTGACGGCGCGGGACGGTGTCGGACGCGGCGCGATGCTGCGAAGAATGATTTACCGCAAGAAAGCTGGATAGTCGGGAAAACTGTGAGAGGCTGGAGGATATGGTGGATCAAAGTGAGAAGATCTCATCGACAGAATTCGTGGATTGGCTCTATGCTTTTTAAAACCTATTGTCTTCCCAAAGTGTCGATCGTTCCTCGAATAGGATACAGGAAAATATAAATTCCAGGCTTCTTTGGATAAGATTAAAAAGAAAATCCATTTACCATTTTGGTGACTTAAGTGACTCATGTCAGTGATCTACGAGATACGTCGCGACGTGCTACGATCTGCTGCTCATCTTCGTTTGGTTCTTTTGGACATCGAAGTGCTCTACATAGCGACGACTGCAGGATGAGCCACGGCTGCTCGTCACGTGTGTCTACGTATCACGAGGACAAAAAATCTTCACGAAAAAGTGGTTCCCTCGAATCATTATTATTGCTTTTTTTTCTTAAGGCAATAAACTTTAGGAGCCACAAGGCTGATTTTCTTTACTGTTACTTCCACGTTAAACACCTCTCTGGAGGTTACTTGACCTCACGAGCTCGATGTCAATGAGCTATTAAGCCTTACTATCAGCCACGTTTGACGGTTGTGAGAGACGATATCACCCTCGCGTCGATATACTTTTTCTCTTTGATAGCTGTATTAGCTATATGCTTATACCTTTACGATCCGAGGAGGAGCGTAAAGCTTTAAGAAGAACGGAAGGACTAAAAGCAAAAGTCTATACTGTTAGGTATACCGTCGCGATGCCAAACGGATCAACGAAAGACACCATTATTTTTCCAGAAAATTCTTTGCAAGTCGACAATTTCAATTTAGTCGTTTCCTGCTACTCGCACGCTCTTACGTATGCATAGGGAAATAGCTCGCAAGTCAAACGGGAGAAAATAAGTGGAACGCTCCTGACGCTGCTTTTGTCTTATTTTAGTTTCCTGGTAGCGCTGCTCGAGTTAGGTCCACATAAGGCTTCGAACCGTCCACAGGCTCTCTCAAAGAAGAAAGCCACTTTTTGCGCGAGTGCAGAAGGAAGGGGTTGGTGGCTGGTGGCACGTCACGATTGCGCTGGTGCGTCAAACGTCAAGCTTCATCGTGCCCAATTGAAACTTATTGGCATTGCTATTATCGCTCCTTTCGTCTGGATATTTCATGAAATACCATTGACTGCACCGTGAGCGTAACTGACATACGTTGGAGCGGGCATCTGCGTCGATCCGTCGTCAATTAGTCATCCTTCCTCGTCGTCAAGTTCATTCGTAGTCGGAGCCGTGTAACGCCATTTATTTGCTCACGTATGAACGCACGTGAGAGTACACGGTTCCTTTATACTGCAGCGATAGCTCCGTCCGCGAAGTCGTCAGTCGTCAAACATATCGCTGATGAGAGGGGCGATACACGACGGGCGCATCGGCTACCCGAAACCGTTCAAATATGGACAGTGCACTTGAGAGCAAGAACCGACAGACGCGAAGACGCTCGAATCCCTTCGACTCGAAGAGAATCTTTCGAGAGTGCTTTGGTTGGTGCATTGGTTTAGTCAATTTGCCCATATATAAACATATGTAGACATAGTATATTAAGCTATAGATTCATTGACCGTATAGTAGTCACTTGTGCTTCTCCGTTCTGGGTCGCGGGCATTGACGGCTAGTACATATATGTACTTACTACACGTAGTAAGGCAGGTATAGGCATTCTATTCCTTGCCGATCTGTTTCGTTTCTTGGCACTGATTTTGCATCTACGTACAGATGCTATACTACATATACACTGAGCTGCACTCGCGCGCATATGGTTCTTCTACGGTTTCTCAAACTTTCGCCGAACCTCGCCCAATGGAAGGTTCTCGGCGCATTGAGTTAACTGCAATTGCAAGCGGGTAAGACATAGCAAGAAGGCACATCTTAGTAACGCACGCGTCTTATCACGGAGAAAAGAGGTTGGCGGTCAGTTTCAGAAAACTGGGTATTTATTGCTAGAAAGTATAGTAACCCTGTGACACATGAAGAATTTTAGCAGTTAATACTATATCATTAAGTAATAAATGCTGACTAAATTTTTAGTAATTCTTTAAGTATTGTACCAGTCTCCCGATTTCATAGGAATCTTGTTATTTTCTTACGCTATATTGTATTTAGTCCTATACTACTCAAACTATATAAGGGAAATAAGCATAAAGCGTAATCGAGGGGCGATTCCAATCAATTATTTGCTGAGGGATTCAGCCGTGACGTGACAGGACGTCGAATGCGCGATGCGCGGAACGCAGTTTGCTAATCGTAAGGTCGACTCTTCGCTATTGTCCAATCCTTAGCGAGTGAATTCAAGCAAAGCTGCCGAGTGTCTTTACACTTCCTTGGTTCCTCCTTTTGACAGCAGCTTTATCGACTAGGAACAAGTAAGAGATAAACGCCAGCGCTATGGGAATTCGAGCAGCCATCTTAAATTATTACTTGCGAAAGTTAAAAATGAAGACGAGACATATTGTTTTAACGGATACGTTCCTTGCTCCGTGAAAGACTAATAGCCATCGTGACACGTTGTGTTAACAATGTCTTCGTAACCTGAAACTGAAGGAGAAACGCGGCACGAAATTTCGGATGTGCACTTGACGCACGTGCAAACTTTCGTGTCTCCTTTCTCCCAGGATGTTGACCGGTGCGCTTGGGCGAAGAGAATCTGTCAAATCCGTGTTATCTACAATTTTCATGACTGACGACGATTCAAGATGACTGCTCAAAGCCTGCAGTTCTCTTAACGAGATGCAAAGTATGGTCGCGAGAATCAATGACACGGTCTTTTGCTCTTAAACATTATGTCGTGACAATCTCTTATGACTTTGTTCTTCTTTTGCTTTTCTCAGTCTCTGCGCTGACTTTAGTTAGATGAAGCCAAGTGCCTTTATATCATCAGTCTAGTGTACCGCTATCAACGTTCAACGTTCTACGACTCTTTGCTACCACTGCTGGCGCTGCGATCGTCCTCTGCATCACCGTCGGCACAGAGACAGCAATAACACTACACCGACAGGAGCGCTGTGCCATATTATAGTCCAGACCTAATCCCTTTGCTTGGCTCCACGTATTCTTCTAATCGTCTCTCATTGTTCTTTACCGTCGTGTAGTACCCCAGACACGATTCTGGCAACTACGTGTAAATGCAGGTGTTGACTTTTTCTTACTGCATATCGGTTTTATTTATAACTTCTGAAAGAACGCGATTGTACGAATGACTTATAAACTCGCGGCTTATGTTCGACGAAACGGTTATACGAGAAGCAGGGAAATGGAGAGGGGTGAGAAGAAAGAAATAAAATTCAAGTGAAAGAAGAGATGAAGGCTTGGTACTCTGGCTCCGTATCGTCTAGAAGTAGCTAAGCAGGAACACGGATACGTAAAGGCAGCCAGGTAGATCGGCTGGCGGTTGAGTAGGCAGAAAGGTAAGTAGCCAGGTAGCCAGATAGCCAGGTAGCTAGCTAGCCAGCCAGCCAGCAAGCCAGCCAGTCAGACTGCCAGCCAGCCAGCCAGCCAGCCAGCCAGCCAGCCATGCAGACAACGGACATTCTCCTCAGGAACTTAAGTCTCGAGAAACTTCGAAGTTTAATTCGAAACCTTCTCGTTAGCCATACGTTGCTAACTGATGCTAAATAGGATTTTCTTGTTATTCCGGCAAGTTTCTCAGGACAAAGCCATTGCTGTGACGAAGCTTGAATTGATCAGTGAGTTGGGCGTCAGCGCGAATACGCAGATATTTCTCGATTGGGCGTTAGCTGAGTGACGCGAGGATATATGCAAGCCATATTAATACAAGAGCCGATCTACAGCGATGACTGCTTCCTGATATTTTAACGAGTAGCCTCCGCGCTTCGTATCTACGCGCGCACAATTCCTGTGGAACTAGTATACTTTCCCAGCTATACGCCCTTGACTAGCCAAGTATTCTACATTTATACGGCCATACGAGCGAGCAACATACGTTAAAGCGCTTTACATGCACGGATCGAGAACGAGGAGGAAGGGAGGTTGGATACTTGGGTTGCACGCGCGTTCGCCGAAAGGAGGGAGAGAAATTTGAACGCATGGTCAGGGGATAGAGTGCCCGAGAGAACGAGACGGCAACAGTGCTCGAGTGGTAAGGGGAGCAAGAGGCGCATGCGCAGCACCCGTGGGAACGTCGCGTGTTCAGACACTCTCCGGCGGACACTGCGCGGCACACGAAGAGCTCCGATCACGGCCGAGTGTACTCGAGCCAAGGCCCCGGAGGCATAATCTAATCCAGTGGTGCTCAATAACTAGGTGATGTTCAGTGATAGATCTCGGTGGTTTGATCCTTCTAATTCTACTCCAGGATTCCTAGGAGAATCGACGGATGGATGAAGAGGCAGGACTCAATGTCGTCGTACGCGATCGGCCACGGGGTTCGCCACGAGGCTCGCGCGATATCGCTATAATACGCTGACAACGGCCTCGCGTATGTCATCCAATTTCCATGGCACCATCGGTGCAAGATAGACCTTTAGTATACTATACATATATATAGTGTATAGGTATACCGAGAAGATTTTTTTTTTCTCTTTCTTTTGCTAACCACTCTATCCAATTTTAATTCTCGATACTTCAACTAAGGTACTAGACACAGTAGAATGCAGGATCAAGGCACAGAGAGAGGATAGGAGAGCGACCTGCCGATGCCCACGACGGTGATCCTGTTACGAGAGAAACTTGGCGGACGAGAGCAGTGCCATTGCGCTCGATGGAGACTGGAGAGCGCTTTGGATAATGGCCGCTCGTTTACGAGTGGAAATGGGTGCGGCTCCTCACTAGATAATCCTGCCTCTTCCTCCGAATCCGCAATCTCCAAGTGCAATTGCGCGTGTCCCCTGATGAGACTGTTGGGCATGGGATTCACGGAGTGTGAACGGTCTCTGCGTCAACCTGTAGGTTGTCGTAGTCCTTCGGTATGCCACGGCACGCGTGCAAAAACGTCAGGGTGTCGTCAATAGGAAAAGGTCGAGTCTCTTCTTCGGTTCTATCTAGGAACGTCATAGCGTGCATCACGTCATCCGTTCGTCACAGTTTCTCGTTAAACTGACGGTCTTTCGAGGGCACTTTTGTGGAGGCTTCAATCTCTCGGCATTGTTTCACAGACGCCATCGGCCAACTGGTAAGTATACGGCGAGGGCGCACGTTCTCCGTGGCCAGCCGAGAATGCAAATCACAATTATCGTTACTGGCGCTGTCGTGACGAAGCAAGCCTGACGGACATATTGTTTCAATTACGTGAAACGAACTGCAGAATTGTGGACAGTGCGCTTTAAGAGTTTCCTGTTGTAAGGCTTCGCAGAATGAAGAAATCCCGTTGCTTCGGTCGCGAATATACCGCGTGCCTTGTGCGTTGCGAGGCGTTGACTGTACCTGCGGCACTTTGAACTTGCCATAGAGAAGACGGAGAGACGAAGACAGAGAATTGGAGAGGTGGACTTGAGATGGTGTACGGCCGCTACGAGCAGTGACGGCGTCTTGTGGCCAGCCGATACAAAAGTGAAACTTGCGGACTCGGATAAAGATAATTTAGATGCGTCCCTGGGTCACGACTGCTACAACTGCTGCGACCATTACCGCTATTACTGGATCTCGACTTCAGGCATCTTCCTCTCAGTTCATCCGGCTTCGCTTGCCTTTACCTATCTTCCCTCTCTTCATCTTTTGCCGCCCACGCCATTCAACTTACCATACCCATTCTCCACGGCAATTTGCAGCCCTGCTACAGTCCATACCTCACCTATACGACCTCACCTCTCTCGCGCATACATTACTGGCATTTCACCTCGATCGTTTCTTCATTAAGGAAAAGCTTTACACGCAGGTCCATTACCTTATACACTTAGATCTTACATTTTAGTGGAGTTTCGCCAAGTCAACTGTCCTACGCGAATTAAAAGTAACTACTTACTTGCAGTGGGACTCCTCGCGCGGCGATGACACGCAGAGTCCTCCGTTTTTGCATGGACTAGGTGAGCACGATACGAATCCTGGAACAAACGAAATACTCCTTCATCAACTGTATCGCTTAGACTGTTCGAAATCACGAAGTGGAAGAGCGCACGGCAGTGAAAGAAGGGATGCGATGTGGCTAGGGCAGAACAAGAATTGCGTCTTGAATCGATAAATCCACGCGACGAGACGTATGTCATCTAATATTATTTGGTGCTCGGGGATCATCGAGAGTTATTTATTTTTGGCTTTAGGGCCCTTTGAGCTTTTACACTGCAAGTGACTCTCTTTATAAGGCCAGCCATGGGGGGTACATGGGAGTAGAGTTTCAAGAATCTCAATGCCCCTAGTCCATCCACCTTCATCCACCAGCGTCGCACATACGTGTTCGATGTGTAAGTTGTATGCATGGTATATAAGAGTACAGTATGTTCAGTTGCGTGTGCTGTGGCCCCATAAGGATAGTCCGAACCAACTTCCCTCTTGGCTTTTGGTGGGTGACAACTCGGGTAGCTATCATGCGAAGCGGCCTCTTGAAGAGTGGCCATACGAAGAGAGTCGACTGTATTAAGAAAACAACCGAAATTGCTAGAAACCCTACTACATTAACTACTGTCTCATGACATCTCGCTCAAACGTTTTTCCATTTTATTGAAGCTTTGCAGAAACCGGATGGAGCCGAGAACTCAGTCATGGGTTTACCGATAGGAATATCGAGAACTTCAGCTGCGTAAGCGCGCGTAACAGGCTGCTTGTTGGTCAAAGAGATTTTGAACGAGACAGGCTGCTTAGTCTTCTTGAGCCTTGAAATGATCTTATATGACACATATAAATCTGCTCTTAATGATAATTTTCCAGTAGCATGGCTAACCATTTGTATAAAGCTATTGTTCCTCCATGCGCAAGATTATTAAGGGTTATCTGAGTTTTTCTTTTAAATTTCTGAAGGGGATTCCTCAACGAGGCAATGACGATCCCGAACGCTAATTATTGTTAATGAACATTTCTACGAGAAAGCAAAGCGAAGATAGCGAAAGGTTGGTCGCTCGGGATGTAGGGATTGTACCGACCGAAATTGCTTGACGTCATTCCCGACATAATTCGAGATGGTTGAGTTGTATTAGTGGGTCCATTAATCACAATTACGTAGATTCAGAGCCGCCCCATGCATGCGAGACGCGGGACGACCCGCAAGGCACGTTATAGCAGTCTGCTGACGCTGAGTCGCTGGTCTTATTCTCTATGCGTATCTCAGCTACTGCAGGACGCACCGTAGACGGAGGCTTCAAAAAAGGATCTACGAAGTTACAATAAATCACTTAGAGACGTGCGAAAAGAGTGAATTTTCATTTACGCCGATGACTGCGTTTATCTCCCGTGCACGTCCACGTATTTTTACAGATAAACAGCTAATTTCTGGCACTACATATAGGACCATACAGCTGCCGCGCAGCATCCACAGCCCGTCGTACGTTAGTCGCCCTCCGACGACATTGCCCAAGTGTCATTGTACTCGAGCGAATCATGATTTACGTGGCGGTCGCATTTCTGGGTGCGCGTGTACGTTAGGCAATATCTTACGAATATTTTCTTTAAATTATAACTTATAACTTTACATGCTATGTCGTCGTTCATTCTTCTCATGAAATATCAATGGAACGGACTGTGAAAGGAAAACAGGGTGCCAGCATTTTCTCTCCTTATAGCTACGAATGTCTTGACTAAATAAGGTGTAAACGACTCTCGACGACTGCTCAGTCTCCAAGTTTTTGCGCGGTCGCTGATAGATTGCTCCTTTTCCATGAACGCGGCCGGTTATCCGGTAACCGTTAAAGAAGTTGCCGCGACGGATAATTCCTCGCGTGTGTCTTCCGTAGACTTTCCGTCGGAGGAAGATATTTCTATGAATTCCGGCGTAAGCACAGACACTAGGATAAATGGAACATCTGCCAGTGGTCAGAGTAGCAGCAAGTAGCAGCAAGCAGCATGCCCCTCTCTCGAAACGTCGTTACTACTACTACCACCACCGCCTTGCATCGCATTGCATCGAGTATCCCTTTTGATATTGTACTAGCGGTGCTGCTAACATTGGCCCACTCGGCGATTCGAGGGATTCCAAGCGACGTGGTTACTCCTTGATACGCTACACCGTATTTCAAAAGCTATTAAGGTGTTGCCATCCACAGACTGATCTCAGTTGTCCTTGTGACTATTTGGATTATGATATTGATTATTTGGCACTGTGGTATTGATTGTGAAGACTGAATTGAAATTGAGATTAATGGATTTCTCATTCACTGATGTATATTCATTTAGTGTACATGTACGAATGTCGCTGCAGTTCTTAGGAAGCTTGTTCCAGGATCGAATAAAGTTCTCTATACTATACTATACTATTTCGGTAACTTACGATAGGCCACCACCCGACAGCGTAACATTAAATTACGTGCATGATAATAAGTAGCGCGGAAAAATTCTGAAGAATTCGGTGGCGTCGAGCATCGCCCTCAGTAAAGTATAAAGTATGATACAGGGGATATCATTACGGTTATGGATATTCATTGTGACCGATTAACGCCGAAAGTCATTGAACGTTTTCAGTAGAAATTCATTAGTTGAAGTCATCGCCAGAAAATGATTAAACTATTGACGACGCTTCACTCTGTTCTGTTGGATGCAGTAGAAGAAACCGGACTGCGCGTTCGCGCCTGCATACATGTAGACATTTGGTCTCCGCTATCCGGTTGTCGGTGATTTTAATGCCCGCACAAGCCGCCACGTTGAGACGTTCCGAATTCAAAGAAAAACGAGCGGAGAAACTGGGAAATCTTCCCAATTGAGAAAAAAAGTAAATGAGAGTCAAATCAATAAAAAATCTTGATGATGTCATTGACATGAGATTGAATGGCTGTATATAGACACGAAATGGGCAATGGCCACGACAGAATCTGGCCGCAATGTTTATTGGTTGCCGATAGGTGTTGTTTCTTTTTTTCTCCCTCTTCCATGACTTATTTGTTGCTCCGTTGGTCGTTTTATTTATGTTGCCGTTTCGTGTTTTTGCTATTTTCCGCATCTCAATTGCGTTAAATTAGTGCCGAACGTTAACACACTCGTTAACGAGTTGAACAGGCGCATGACGGAGGTTAGTGCCACCACAGGCGGTCGTTCAGCTAAAAGTGTATGGTAATAAAAAAAAATAGGATATCGCAAATTGTTCTAGCAGCGTCCATCGATATTTTTTCTTTCCGATGATTTCGAATACGTATTTCGCTGTATGTATATCTTTGGTCGTCTCTACGTCAGATATCGGTCATTGGAAATCCTGGCAAGGAATAACAGAGATAAAAAGAGTCGAGAGCAAGTACGATCGGTAGTGAGGTGTCTTTCTCTTTCACCTGTGCAACGAAAGGAGCAGAAGAATGCCTCGCGGAGATAGAATGAAAGAGGTAAGTACGTGTGGTTTGTATTTGGGACGTAGTGAATATCGAGGGAGAGGGACGAGAGTGAGGTATGTGTGCGTACGTGCGCGTACACACAGACACATACACAGAAAGAGTAGGGAGAGAAGGTATTAGGAGTGGTCGCGCGAGTACGCAAGACTCAAATATTGTCCGAGCTTATCTTTCTCGTTTGGGAAGAGTCGCCAGGATATACGTTGCTCGATGATACTGTCCTTTCGAGTACGTAGACAGAGAGCGATGCACACGTTGGTAGTGAGAGCGTGCGTGCGTGCGTGCGTGCGTGCGTGCATTGATGCCCAATGGAGGGGGGAGCAGAAAGGACTAGCCTGGGTAGGGTCCACAGCACACACAGCACACACCGGAAACAAGGGGGTCCGCCGGCATGGCAGCCCCTATACTCTTCCCCCATTTCAACGTCGACACACTACGGGGGTTCTCAAATGCGTGTAAGGGCCGATCATCAACTGCTGCGGTGTGCATATGGAAATTTTGTGCGAAGATATTACATTCATGGATAGAAAGTGTACATTGACGGACTTGACTATCTGCAGTAATTTTTCTTTCTATATTTTTCGGACTGTCTTCTTAATTCGTGGCAAACTTTTAACTTGCTATCACTCTCTGGGCTGACACCAACCGCACATCGTTACTTATTAATCCTCGAAAAAGCGCGTCTACACGTTGGACTTGGTAATCTCTCAGAAAGGCAGTGCCGATTAAATCACGAGACTCCTGTTATGCTGAATTTCAATTAGATGTATTTATTGTTATGTTATGTTCGGCAAGAGGAAAGAGCAGAGTGAAACCTTCCTGACGAATATACGAGTACAGAGAAGTCTGAGTTTCATCTGGAGAGCAGGTAATACATTGAGGGATCGGTGTGGAGGTACGATTTCACGAGCAGTGCCTCGTTCTGGTGCTTTTCTCAAAGAAGCCGTTACGCCTCCGTTTTGCGTTCATGTCGTTCACGAGTCGAACCTCGGCAGGTGGCTGCTGCTGCTGCTGCCTGCAGTGCTCGTCTTTCTCTAACGTCACCTTTTACATTCCCTGGTTTCTCTTATTTTTCTACCTTATGGCTCTTTAGCGGACTGTGACTTCTTTACTCGCAGTTCGCAAAGCACGCATTCTTTGGAGCTTGAATCAGGTGCCGCAATCAGTATATCGGCTAGCAAAGCAGCCAGTAGACAGAGGAACACGGCGTCGTTTGACGTCTACTCGCTGAGTGCACGAAGAGGTATAAGGCCGTCTGTGACGATTCCTTGAGCTGTTGCCCGTACGAAGAAAATGTGTACTTGCGGTTATTGGAGCAATGGATACTATTTTAACACTAACGAAATCTTGTAGCAATGACAAGAATTTTTAGTAAGATTCAAGAAGTACATTAAAAAGGCTTACACAGATTTACTGTCCTTGCTGCAAGATTTCATTGTTGGCCAAATGCTAAATGTTGCTCTAGCAATTGCAAATACGCAGTTTTCTGCGTGTGGTCACGAAAGTACACGTTGTTACGTGTATTAGAGATTCATGATTATTCTTTAAAATAACTATAAACCGATATTTCGGAAGGTTTCAAAAATCGTGAAATAACGCGAGAAATACCAGAAATGTGCCGCAATGATAGAGTAATGCGTTCGTTCGATATAATTTTTGAAAGACTAAGAAACATGCTGAGAAGATGATCGTCGCCCGTCACGTTTCGTAGCGGACGACGACAGTGGGTCAAATTGGAGTGATAAGAAGATATGATTTCGTGAACAACTGTTTGTTGCTTTTTCTATTAATAGCAACGTGGCCTGTCGTAGTAACGAACTACTAAAAATTTCAAATAATTTTTCATGTTTCTAAAAAATTCGACGGCTCAATACGGTGTCTCGAGAAAAAGACCAGCGAAAAATGTCGAAACTCTCCTCTGGCATCACTCGCAGTGGTGCATCCCTTCGTTTCCCCTCGCTGCACACAGTTAGTAAGTTTGCACGTGTGTTTTATTGTGCTAATGCCGGCGCGGTGTATGCAAACGAACACGGCTAATACGTGAAAACGAATGGTGGGCCGGATAGTGGTTTGCATGGAAAAGTTTAGGTAATGATCGATGGATATACCATGATACATACTGGCACGGAAGGGAGAGGATCAGAAAGAAGACAATTCGTTCGAATGACAGTATACAACTAAGCATTTTCCTGTCACTCGTCGATTTGTTTGTCCATTACTCTCCGAGGTATCTCCTTAAGAAGATTTTTGAATGTATCGCAAAATCAAGCAGGGGAAAGATATCTGAGGTGGCACACATTTTGCCGTGTTATTCGTTATACCGGTATCTCCGAGATACCTCAGAGAATAATGAACAAAAAGATCGACGAATGACAGAAAATGTTTGGCTCTACGATTTCTTTCTACGATCAAGTAAACAGAGGTACGGAAAACGGGAAATTAGGGAAATTGTCAATTCGGGTGAAGCGGTTAGACAACGCATGGACGAGAGAGCTTGCAAGAGCTTGTTTAGGAGATGCCGAAAGATACAGAAACGTATGTTTCACGGAAATGATTTAAAAAATTCTTTATTCGTTTCTCGGATAATCCGAAGTTTAGTGCGGCGCGAAAGAAATTGTGTCATTCGCCGTTTGGCCGCTCCTAGCGACGTTAAACCCCGCTGCGCTCTATATTTTTTCTACTTTTCCATATTTCGCGTTTCGCAATTACTTTTGAAGTTTGCCAAGTCCTATTGTTACATTGGAATGTTATGGGTCTAGCGTGTAACCCCAGCAGGAGAATTGGTCGCGCGCCTCATATTGTTCCACTTGATGACTCTCATCCCTTTCTTTGGCTTTCGCTGACTTTTCTTTCGCCATAACGACCTGATACGTCACTCGTTTACCAACGCTCAATGACGGATGAACATAGTCAGGTGCTATTGCAAACATGGCTCTCGTGAGACTGAATATCACGCGCGCAGGTCGACCGGCAATCATTGAGGATCGCTAATTAACGGCTGGCAATTAACAAGCATAAAGAAATTCTCTCGTCGTGGTTGGGCCGAGAACTCATATGCAAGAACTCGAAGGTAGAATTATTATGTCGTGAAATTCTCTTTGGAACTTTGAGAATTTCGTCGTTCTTAACGGCTACGTAGCTTTGCGGAGGTATACAGCTCGTTTCGTGTGAACGCAAGTTAAGCCAACCGAAGGATCGGTTTCTAAGGAGAGAAGAGAAAGCCTGAGAACGCAGCGCGAGTAAACCCGTGGCGATCACCATGCCACATCCAGAGAGGACCATGGAATATTTCGATCTACCCGTTCTGTTTTATTCAGCTGCCCTCCGTCATTTCCGCCTTTCGCGTTCCTCCCTCTTCGAAAGCAAGTGTAGCAAATTTGCGGGATACTCGCGAAAGGGGATTCAAATTCTCGAGCAATTTCAGTTACCGTGGGTGTATTAATCTGTCTCGAGTTTGTACAAGTACAACGCGATGAACGTAAGGATGAACGGGTGAGGATTAAGAATGAGACGGAGACTCGTCGCTGGTCTTGCGGTTAACAAGGAGGGTTAGCCTCTCCGAAAATGCGATTGAGCGGTCGGACACCTGTTCTTCAGTGAGAGTCAACCTGACGCAACGACCAGTTGAAGTAATTGGAGATCGAATGTGGAATCGCGAGGACAAAATTCTAGGAGCACTATCCACCGCGCAATCGCCAATTCGCCACGTGCAAAGGAGCGACCCTTCCTCGTGCTTTCAAATGTTTCAGGCATTTTGAATTTCGGAACACGTACTTTTGTTCACCACGCTGTCAGCAATCGGGAATTGGGCCGTAAAGGGTTACGGAAGGGATGGGGTGGGGGGATAGGAGAGGAGTCGCGCGAGATACCCGTCCGCTTTCAAGTATACGCGTTCGACGAAGGGAACCGGAGTCGACCGATATTCTCGAGACAGGTAGTACATCTAGTATAGAGTGATGCTCGATGCGTATACGCGTGAGGAAGGCGAACGAAGAGAAGAGAGACATCCGACGCGACTCGGAATACTAATGCATTTCAGTGAACGAAGAGATTAGAGACAGAAGGAAGGGTTGTGAACCGAAGATTCTTTGAAATTAAAAGACCGCCCTTCGGTTCACTCCCCTAGCCCGTACCCCCTTCTAGCGATCATTTCCATTAACACGCGGTTAAGGACCTTTGCCTGATTTCCATTAAATCTTATTAGCGGCTCCAGGCGAACCTCGCGGGATGAGTTTCCTGGGAGCAAGTTTAAACGCGCGTCCGCACTGGCGCTGATGTCTACGCTAGGCATCCAGCTTGGATGTAGCAAGTATAAAAGGAGCAAGTATTTTCGAAGGTAGAGTTGCAGGAGTCATCTTGCGATGCACAGGAATTGTGCGCGGAACTCACCCGAAACTGAATTAGGCAGAGTGCTCAGAAGGATGACAAGTGACAGAACGCAGCCCCCAAATGCGTAATCCAAATTTGGCCGCAGCAACATGTTGCAGAGAATTTATCCATACACAGAGGACACGCACATCGAGATACACATGCACATAAAACACTCAAGCGCTTTTCCTTATTTGACGCACATCTTACACTATGTTTTGTCGTAGCTTCTCATTACGCAACTCGTCAATGTTTACATTTACATTTATGCACACGGTGAAATAATCAATCGAAAGGAAAAAAAAAACATTCGGAACCCATATACGAACACGACCGCGTCCGAAACACGTCTGGGATCTATTGTTCGCTTAACGCGCTGAAAGTAGTTCCCGACTTGCGCGCCACCTGCTCTGCCCCATCCTGTATTGCTACGCGCCAACTGCGGCGTGATGGCGGCTGTCCGCGTCCAATGGCGTTCCTCTTTTCATTCCCATAACGCCCATAATCGTTCTCATTCCAGTTCCGCAGTCTTCTTATGCCCTGCAGCCCAACTTCCATTTTCATACTGCACACGAGCACGATCTTCCATGGCTTTCGCATTTGATTTTCCGAAAAATCCCTGACGGTCTTCGTCTGCAGCCTCCCTCGCTATTATCCTTGCGCGAATATGCATTTTTTTTATTAACGACGCTCATGTTAATTTTTGCACATTTATTGGTATTGCTACTATGCTTGTTACGTACAATGAGGCATTGTCCTCGATTAAATTTTGTTAACATTGTATCATTGTCGGAAATGAATTCGTGTATCGAATCGAATGACGCGTTCGGAATAACGAATTTTTCGCGCATTCGATTTTAGGATATTTCCGATTCCAGGTAGGGGATATCTTTTATCACGACGTTTATACCGTAATCCTCGTTTTATCACCTACATCTTATGCATTGAACAAAGTATGCTCGATCGATCTATTTTTTTTTTTTTTTGTAAAACGCCGAAAGGACTTGCACGTCTCTTCCGTTAAGCCGAAAAACTTTGATAAAACGTACGTTTCTTTGATATAGTCTTCAAAGTCTTCAGTACTTTATTATACTTGTGGTCTGTCGGTTTCAAGTGGCAAGTCACCGAAGTGCACTTATTCTCATAAAAAGTCTCGGTCGCACATGCACAATCGCAAAACGCAACGAAATATACGATGACGTGTATTAATAAATACGAGTAAAGTCTAATGTAGCACAATGTAACTATATGCTGATAACCTATCGTATAATTGCTAGAACATATATATTTTGTTCGACGAGTTCGCTGATTTCTTATTCAACTACATCGATATTGTCTCTGAAAATTCTACGAAGATCATTACTTACAATTTTATTCCAACTTTCACCCACGCGAGTTTAAAAACTAGCAAACGTTGCAAAGGGAATAATAATAAAGTTGAGACGAAGCTCGGAGGGTATTGCAGCGCGATGAGCGCATGCCTTTTTAATGAAACGCAAGACGAGTCCGTCGTCAAGACGACGAATGTGCCCGAAGGATCGCTTAGCGCTATTACATCGATATACTGGAATATTTTACTGCTCGAAAAGCGGTGGTAGCACTCTGCGCAGCAGATATGTCCGATCCTTTGCTCCCTTCGTTACAGAATAGCAAGCTTAACACTCTAAATCGAAAGATCCTCGAGATCAAGAAGAAAATACAGTTGTCTGGTGAGTACAGAAGCTACAGTAGAGACGGCAGTGTATTAATGTACTCGTCGGTCGTGTGATTGAGTATTAAAGTGTCAACGGCCATCTTGAATCTCCAATCACGAAAATCTTAAATTACACGGTTCTTTATAGAACTAGAGTATACGCATACCTGCGTAAATTCTACATTTACTGAAATGGCACTTTCGTAAGGAATAATTCCGAAAAGACGGCATGAGACGTATGCAAAATTTGGATACCCGGCATCTTACGCGTCAAAAATTGCATGCAACTCAAAACCTCCATTTGTCAATTATTTCGCATAAAAGCGTCATGTAAGTAACGGTGCATCTTGCAAAAATATGCGTGTACTGCGCTTGCGTGAGAATTTATTATTATAATCTTATAAATTACGATATTACATTGTTGAGGTTAAAACGTGGTCTCCAGTTCTCTCCTTCAAATGAAAGATGTGATCTGGACTTTTCAGAGGGCCAGAGGAAGGCGACTTTCGAAGAGTGCGATGCAAAGAAACGGGACAACGCCGAGAGGATAGCCGAACTTAAAAGGAGTGCGGGCAGTCTGCGCCTCGAGCTAGCCAAGGCGAAAAATGTAAATGCACTTGACGCGACCGTGTAGTTTTTATACGGCAGTACATGCATATATATATTTATGCTATACGCGTAGTATTGTGTAGCGTCACGGGTTGCGTTATACCCGCGTGCCTATTCGAGTCTACAGAAGACGTAAGGGGCCAATACACCTGGAAGACCAAAAAAAATACTCTTTTAAAATAATTTAGTTGGCAAAACTATAAGCTTTATTAAAACAAATTTTTTGTTATTTCAAACATCATGTTTTAGTGAAGTTTACAAAAAATTAAGAGTTGGAACGATGCTGACTAGATACTAGATACTAATATATTTTAAGAATTTTTGTTTTTGTTTTTGATTTCAGTTAATTTCTGTAGTTATGCCGCTGACAACCACAGATTGATGATAGGTCGTATCGCCGCCATTTAGAATAAATTTTAACTCAATTGTTCTAAAAATTCGCTAAAATATGACGTTTAAAAGTAAAAAAATTTGTAAAACTAGTGTGATTTTTTAGTCTTTGAGGTGTATGTGGCCCCTTAAAGAGAGTCTCGACATTTGTCGGACTTAATATCGCCTGTACATTGTATCTTTTCCTTCTTTCCTTCGTCTCGTATCGAAGAACGACGCGGGAACGGAACGCATCGCGGGACAGCACGACGCTAATCTTTGCGCAGGCAAGCAAAGACTTAACGAAGGAATTTCGAAATTGGAGGATGACAATGTTCGGCTGCGCAAGAAGCTCGATCTCGTGCGATATCGAAGTGACGAGGTAGAGTACCGCGATGGCTGCAGGACTTTCTCATGCTATAACGAATCGAAGTAAATCGTTCTCCCATTGGTTTGGCTTTTAGCAACAGAAAAAGCTCGCCAGTTTACTGCGAGTATACGAAGAACTGATGATGGCTGATAGAGGCCGAAGACGAATTGGAAAAGAAACGGATAACCCACTGAAAAAGGTTAAAGTGCGATATCGGTTGTTTTGGCTTTTACTCATTGGAAATTGGAGTTTGTCGACGACTCGGGCGAACCCTCTTCAATTGAACATTTCTAACGGCACACGATGCATTTTTTTATTTCCAGAGAATCATCGAGCTTGAGAATGAATTGCACAAAAGTAGTATCGTGCAGATGGAGGCTGATATGGTGCGCAAAAAGTACAGGTGCGTACGCTCGGGTTTGAAATCCGACGCCGCTATTTATGCCTCCTCTTTGCGAAATCTTAAGGGGAGTATAGACGAGCAGAACAATGAGATTGAGAGATTGAAACGCGTGAAGAAGGAAGCGTTGAAACTCGGCGACGTAACGAAAGAAGCCCTCGCGCGAGAAGAGCTGGAGGCTCTTAATACGAGTAAGGAACGCGACTGCGTGATTCTCGATTACAGGTAATACATTTAATGAGAAAAGTAATATAATCACGATGAACAGTGAATAACGATGATAAACGTAACAGGCAGCGAGTCGAGGATAGGAAATTGGAGCTCGAAAGACTGGAAAGAATGATATTTCCCGCTACGGTTTCTTCGCGGGCGCTTCCGCTTCCGCGCGAGGAGCTGGACTTGGGTCACGAGAGGGGGGAAGAGGAAATCGAAACTCGGGGATCGACTCTCATGCAGAGGGATGCTTCGGCGATTGCGACGACGTCGATCGCTGCACATACGGCAGAATCGAGTGGTCAAGTCGTTGGAAATTGGGACGACGCGACGTGGAGTCTCGAAGAATCCTTTGCGAAGCTACGATACGTCACCGGCGTCACCAGGAGGAACGATCTTGTGTTGGATCGATTTCTTGGGCAACGAGCGACTAAGGAAAGGCTGCAAATGATGCGGACGGCTACGGAGAACGAGAAGATGCTTCTCGAAAGAAAGAGGCAACAGCTCACGGCTGAAATTGAAATGCATAAGTTTTCCGAGACAAAGGATGCCGATCAGTGAGTGGAAAATACCAATTTTACCGTTTGTTGGTGTATGCATTTGTGAAGTATGCATTAATCTCTTTACGAACCTCTTATTCGATATCAGAGTGTTGAAACTCTTAACTTGACCGGTAGAAACGTCGAGGAACTGGAGAGATTGACTGGACTCATTCGGAAGGAACGTCATCGCGAGGAACGCGCCGAAGGAGAGGCTCGTCGAATACAAGCACTCTCGAGTCTTGTCGTCCGAACGCTCTATCGATTTGCAGAAAACTATCTAGTACGAATTGTTTCCAGGAAAGTCGTTTATGAAATTGATCCTTTAGGAAGTTTTTTTTCTGGCATTTCTTTAGGGAAAAAATGAGCTATTCTCGCTGAGAGACGAGGAGCAATGTATCGACGAGCCATTAGAAGTTTTGGCTTTTCTGGAGAAGCGGATTGGCGCCATGATTGAGGGAATAGCCATCGCAGCAGATAGAACCGTAGTTGCTGGTCCATACGGCCTCGAGGGCGAATCTGCCATTTCCGATAAGGTACATGTGGAAGTTATATACGATAACGTGCCATCTCTTTTTTTTTTTTTTTTTCTAAACTCGTCGCTTCTTCTTCTGGCAGTTGGACACGGTGTCCATTGGTACCTGCGCATCAGGCGATGGGAGAGACGGTAGAGCTGGAACGATGAGAACGAATGAGGATCGATCTTTATTTCCACGATTCTCAACATTGGCGCCTGCAACATCGGCAGCTCCTGCACCATTATCCGATGACGATGAAGACGTTCCTACCCGTACGATTCTTAAGAGGCAGGCACAGCTTCTCGTTGACACGAAGAGTCGACGAAAACCATTTAATTTTAGACGATAATACGTTAATTTCAAATCGAAATACTTTCAAGTGACACTTTATCGTTCCATGAACCTTATGGGTAAAGCGTACAATTAAAGAAATTCAAATGAGAGTATAAATATAGGTGGTAGAGAATTTCTGAAAAAACTACATTTGGAACTGTTTTTGGTTTAAACGCGTTAACCGAAGGCAACCAGTCTGTTTGACGTCCGCGGAAAAGGCAAAGGTAGGAATAGCCGTCAATTTTATACGCTTTAATTCTACACTTGTAGCATTATTCTGTATAATAAATTCTACCTACACTTCATTATACAAGAGTATTCTATAGAAGAATATTTTACACATTTATATTGCACACAGGAATATTTTATACAAAATTTTCGAAAGCGTTTTCTGGACAAAACGTATTCTTCACAGATATATATGCTTCGTGAGAGTACTTAGGTGAATCGAAATGCAGACTGTTTTATATTAATCTACACGTAGCACTCTACGCAGTTATATATTTTACACGTGAATAATTAGGGAATAAAATTATCAAGAACAAACCTTACTTAATTGATTTTGATACTGTGACGTCTGACGCAACGCCCCCCCCCCCCCCGCCCCTTGTGCCCACCAACACCCTGCCGTGCCCCAACTAGAGAAAGGCCAAGGGCCACCGAAATTGTAACCAATCCTAGACGAATATGCGTTAATAGGATAGTTTTATTTATAACTAGTATATAGGATTGCCATAATCTCGTACTGTACTCTACATTCTCATATTTTCGGGAATCACATTCGCACACAATACTTATCAGCGGATGCGCGGAAGGAGAGAGAGAGAGACAGAGAGAGCAACAAACAGGCCAGGGAATAAGAACGACGCGGACGATAGCGCTGAATGGAATGCCAAGAACTGAGTTGACAAGGGACATTCTACACGGCACGCTTCGAAATCGCGCGCTCCACGACTCTTCCGCAACCTCCTCTCCCTCGTCCTCCCGACTAACCTCGTCGCCCAACTAATCAAGGAATGCATCGGTCCAGCCACGAGGCTGCCGATTCAGGAGTTTTCAGCGGGTACTCGATTGACC
>JARQST010000404.1:0-35209 GCA_030142225.1 Pachycephus smyrnensis | reverse complement strand
ATGGAGCATTTAAGGAGCAATTTATAGGCATTATAAACATATAAATTTTAATTTTCCCGCGCTAACTTCCCGACGGTCAAATAAGTTTTATGGTAATCCTACCTTACCATCCGGTCGGTGTAGATAATTTTGGTGATAATAAATTTGGTGAACATGTCAGCCTACCCTGATGATGTATGATCTTTACCTTCTGATGTTAAAATCATTTTTCTCTACTAATAAATTATTATGATGCCTGGCTCGCACCATAGTGCTCTCTCCGTTGCGCGCACGGACTGAAGTACGTAAACAGTCTCGCCCACTCTCCTTTCTCACCTCACCGAACTGTGTCCTCAAGGTGGACACCGTTTCTGACGCTTAGTGTACATAGATTGGAACGATACGACATCCATGCAAGTGTCATATTTAGAACAAAGGATCTAATATTTGCACAAATAAAAACTATACATATTTCGTAAAGATAGTGATAAAATTCTGTGATGCAATTTGTTTTAAATGTGATATACATAGTTTGATTGTTTACATGGCGCAAGTCTATCACCCTGTCAAAAGCAAATGCCCTTTTTGTCTGTAATCGACACGGTGATATATTTTATTGAATTAAGAACCACATAGGCGTCTTGAAAGATTCTAAAATGTCATTCCTTCGTGGTTCTGCCAATTACGTTTGGTGCACAACCAGTGTGCTAGGGAAAGGTGCAACTGGAGCAGTATTTCAGGGAGTCAATAAGAATAACGGAGAACCAGTTGCTGTTAAAACATTTAATCAGCTTAGCCACATGCGTCCTCATGACGTTCAAATGAGAGAATTTGAAGTTTTGAAGAAAGTAAAACATGAGAACATCGTCAAATTATTAGCCATTGAAGAAGAACAAGATGGACGTGGGAAGGTCATTGTCATGGAACTATGTACTGGAGGGAGTCTGTTCAATATTTTAGATGATCCTGAAAATACATATGGACTTGCAGAAAGTGAGTTTCTTCTTGTTCTAGAACATTTATCTGCTGGAATGAAACACCTGCGGGATAATAATCTAGTACACCGTGATTTAAAGCCTGGAAATATCATGAAATTTATTGCTGACGATGGTAGTACTATTTATAAACTGACAGATTTTGGAGCAGCACGTGAGCTTCAGGAAGATCAACAGTTTGTATCTTTATATGGAACAGAGGAATATCTACATCCTGATATGTATGAACGTGCTGTTCTACGTAAACCAGTAGGAAAGACTTTTGGAGCTACGGTAGATCTTTGGTCTATTGGTGTAACTCTATATCATGTAGCAACAGGGAATTTACCATTTAGACCATTTGGTGGACGTAGAAATAAAGAAACTATGTTTTATATTACAACTAAGAAAGCATCTGGTGTAATATCAGGAACACAAACTTCAGAAAATGGACCCATTGAATGGAGTCGTGAGTTACCTCAAAACTGTCAACTTAGCGTTGGATTAAAGAAGATTGTTACTCCATTACTTGCTGGATTGTTGGAAGTTGATCCTCAAAGAATATGGAGCTTCGATCGCTTCTTTACTGAAGTCACAGACACTTTATGCAGAAAACCAATTCACATATTTAACGTACATAAAGCAAGCTTAATAAAGGTCTTTTTACATCCTGAGGAAAAGCTAGTTGCCCTTCAAACGCATATACAAGATCAGAGTGATGTACCAGCTCATGCTCAGATCCTTTTGCTTGGAGAAGTCACCTTAACTAGCTTAGTTGAAGAATCTACTCCAGGAAAAGGATATCCTACGACATCCCATGACCAACCAGTATTGCTGTTTTCTCGAGAAAACAATAACGTAATGTTACCAGTAGAAAGTGAGCTTCCAAAATTCCCAGTATTTTCTAATCTAGTGTCAGTGGAGAATGATGCTAGCCAAGCCAAAGTGGCATGCTCAGTGGGCCATGTTTGCAAAAGAAGAATCGATAGATTGGCTTATTGCAGTAAACAGTGTCAAGATAGTGTGGAAGCATTTAACGGTCTTGTAACGGCAGAACTCACCAGGGTATTAGAAAAGTGTCAACGTTCAAAGGAACTAACCAAGGCAGTAGAGGATACCACTATGGCCATAGAGAGAAGTGAGAATTTAGCAAGACACATAGCTAAGAAATTTGGTATGCAGATTAGTATTGATAACAAAAATTGGAGAGAAGAATTAGATTCCAAGAGTAAAGAACTTTTGGTCGAATTGGCACCAGCAGTTACGCAGCTGCATCAAAGGTTTGTCTGCGTTTTATCAGGATAAAACTGCACCGGATACTCTATAAACTTAATTATCGATAATTATATACTTTAAAGGTATGTAAAGGAATCCAGTCTACGTGCAGAATGGGAAAGTAACACTCGAGGCCTATGGTGTCCCTGGACAACTAAAGCAAGTCACCGAGCTTCTACCCTGGTTGACAGACTACGTGACGGCTGGCAGCATTTACTACGTGACAGAGCTACACGCAGTCTCACCTATAATGATGAACAGTTTCACGTCTTGGAACGTATCAAAGTATGTATATAGCTTATTAGGAAAAGAAAATTATAAACTCACTACCTACTAATGTCAAAATATTGCCGTTTGACCTTAGGTTACTGAGACTGGGCGCAGGATAAAATCACTTCTAGAAACGGAATGTGTCCCAGCAATGACCCAGCGATCAGAAGGTCTAGGTGATTGGTACAAAATGGCACAGACTGTATATCTGCAGACTCAAATACTGGACAAGGATGTTGATAACTACGAGCGTGCTTTAGAATCCTTTTCTTATACACTCAGTCAGGAGAGTTTAGAACGTCATGAGTCACTTGTTCGTTCACTGGAAAGAATCCCTGGGAAGTGCAACACCACGGAGAAGTCTAACGTACCTGGAGAAGAGGGAACGAAGAAGTGGAAGAATATTTGTGACTTACAGGAACAGATTAGCTTGATCCTCTGCGAGAATAATCGACTAGTCGATCAGCTGGACACCATTGTAAAATTCGTCCCCTCATTACCCTAATCCATAGAACAGAATTAAGAGCTAATTAAGAGCTCTCATTAATAGTTATCTTTGAGTAAATTTAGAAGCACACGATAATCGTACCGTCTAAATCTATTCTAGGTAAATAATCGTTTTGTAATTTTTGAAGTTACTCACAGAGACCTATTGTTTTGACGTACTTTTAATTCATAATAAATAAAATGTATATTGTACATAGTATTTAAGTAAAACACATAGTATACATTGCACTTTGCTCAACATTATTTTTCAATAAAGAGAAGCGGTACTTCTTTATTAGGATCTCTGGGATAATTCATTTTACAGGAATCCAGTCAGATGTCCAAGTGACTCGCTTCTCGTTCGATTAATGAATTTATTCTGTGTTTATGTTTCTGTTCCTTATGTTTCTCTTGAACGGTATTAAAATGCTGAAGTAATTTTTCAAAGTCTATTTTGTGTTTGAGAGACTTGGAAGTTTTAAGTCCAGAAGATTGAATATGTGGTGATGTACTTGGAGGAATAGCGGCCAGGCGACGGTGCAACGTGGAAAATGCTTCGCTTTGAGGAAGAATCATAAGTAATCCGTAAAGAGCACGAACAAGAGCTTCATTCCTTTCCCTTTCGAGAAGCTCCAACCTCAAATCTGAAATTTTATTTAGTTACTTACATTTGTTGTGTCATTGTCTTGTGAACTATACATGAAATACTCACAAGTAAATATTGGTGATTCAATGAGCTGGACCAGCTTGTCGATCTCTGTGAGAAATTCTACAGTAACCTCAATATTTCCACTGATAAATATTAAGGATTTTGCTAGATAATTTGTTAATTTGTTATAAACCACGTAGAAGCTTGTTATATAAAAGGATACAATGATCTTACAAGATCACACGCATGACTGTAGTTTTGTGTCAAGAAACACAAAGCTACCGTTGCAACAGGATTGTGACTCCAAGATTCATAAAGGCAGACGAATAATTCACAGCTTTCCTAAACAGATATTTATATCTATGGAAATGGAAGAGAAATGTTTCTTATGTAGCAATGATAAAACTCTCCTTAGTACACTTACTTCAGAATCCAAATCTTTGAGTTTGTTGCGAAGATCAAATAGCTCTGAGCTTGTCAATAAAATGACGTTCAGTGTTTGCACCATAATACATGCAAATCTGAAATTCTGCTCTTCCAATAAAATCTGAGATAATTTTTTATAAATATCTTCAGCGCTTAGAAGTACACATAATTCTCTAATGATAAAAGTTCCTCGTTCCTCTAACAGATGTCTATCCGTTGAGAATAATCTCAATAGATTCACTATGAATTTAGTGTAATATTTATTCTGTACCACTGTGCCTGTATCATTCACCGCAGTTTCATTTGATTTGGAGCTTACAATCTCTGCTATCACAACGAGATTCTGTTGCACTACATCATCAGAGTTATCGCTCAAAGTGCGCATTAAAACAGGAAATAAATCTTCTATACGATGAAACATTTTGTTTGGAATGTTCGTGAACAAATGGTGAATCCATTTTAAAACTGCTACTTTGGTCTGGACTGATGTGTGCATAAGATGTTTCGTCAAAACTTGTACAACACTTCCTAGATCTAAACTTTCAGCTAAAGGCCTACTGAGGTTTGTGGAATCTGAAAAGAACTTTTGTTATTTTCTTCTGGAAATATTAAATACTGTCCTATTCTCTTTAGTTGCACTTACTAGGTACAACTTACCTCCTTGTTCTTTAACGGATGGCGTCGAATTTATCTGGTTTTCCGAATTGGAAGTACTGTTTATTATATCTGTGCTTTCCATAGTAATCAGTTTCATCAAATTAATATTAACTTGCGTGGCGGTTTCTTTGATATTTTTTCGAGTATCCCCGTCATAAGCCAAACAGGGTAGGACAGCAGTAAATATTCCAGACATGTATGGAAGCATAAGTGGACCTGATAACTGCACAAATTCCTTGATCCATGATATCGCAGTTAGTTGAAGTAATTCGTCAGTACTTTGTGCATGTGTTATCAGGATGTTTATCATTGCAGGAAAGTCAACTCTCGCTGGATTGGCTTTGATACTGCGTAAAAATTCGCCTAGTACGGTGTCCGTGATTTTTTTTATTTCCGGAGTGGGATCTTCAAGGATTCTGAATAATCCATCCAGTATTTCCGGTAAAAATATAATAAAGTCTATATCTGGGACAGCATCCAACACTGATACCCAAGCAATAACAAACTGTCTGCCAAAAGGATTTTTTGTGTAGATACGTTCACGTAATAAAGGCATGAATCCCACCAGATCAAACATTCCACTTTCTGTGACAATATCCTAAAATGTTAAGATGTTTTAAAAAAAATTTTCTTATTAGTAAAAATGTCTGTACCTATTATACTTCCTACCTTCATTAGCCTATCCAGTAATTCAGTAGCATTTTTGACACTTTGATCAGAATCACAGGCTAATTTACTTAGAGCACTGAATATATCAGTAAATTGTGGCAATACTGAACCTCTGGCCACCTTAACAATATTGTATAGACTTTCACAGGCAGAGTATCTCACTCGAAGATCAGCATCGCAGAAACATGCCAATATAGGGTGAATAAGATCCTCAGTGTACTGACCAGTATCTTTACCGAGTCCTATAGCTATAGCAGACAATCCTATAAGGCCACCTTTTCGAGTATGAGGATTCTGTGATGTAGCAAAGTCCTGTCCGAGAACTTTTAATAATCTTTTTATTTGCACAGTATTATTGTGAGATGAAAATTCCTTGACCATCCTTGAAAAAAAAGTCCTTACTTGACAAAGTATTATAAATATAAATTTATTCTTTAGAAATTTATAAACTGGGCGTAACCTTACTTTTCTATCTCCAATGCTGCTGCTTTGCGTTTCTCATATAGTTTATCATTCAATGAACGAACACAAGCTGGACTCAACGGTGCATAATCTCTTTCTGACATCATTTTCCTGCTTGTCTCAAAAGAAATATTTCTAACAACGTAACGTAACCGTAACTAATAGAGGAGATTTGCGAGAGTTTGACAGCAGACACACATATCAGTAGTTAGTTCTGTCTGGTTCTGTCAGAGCACAAGTGTAACGGTAGTAGGTTATAAAGATTATAAGAATTAGAGAAGATAGCGAATAAGATGTAGGATATACGCGTAAAGCATATCTTATAGTACTTATCGAGTATAGCAGTATCCAATACATATAAACTTAGCTGCTCCAAAAATTGATTGCTGCGGAAATAGAAATTTATCATCCCAGAATTTGATGGAATAAATTAAATAACATTATAACAAAGTTTGATTTATTTTTCAGTAAAATATTATATTCATAGAGAGCATGAATACTGGCAATAAATACTCTACATATGCAGTTGTTCTCAATTATCACCATAAGATTTATATCACATCTATCACATAAGATTTAAAGATGAAACTTATTGTTTAACGAGTGAGAGTAGGTGATATACGGATTTTTTTCATAAACTACTTTTATTATTTATATGGAAATTGATATTAGTAGATGAGCAAGCCTTAATAGGGATATGTAAATGGCATTGATTGAGAAGGGTGGTAGATTTGTGAACATTTCCCGCCGGCTACCCCATCTACGGTTTCTAGGTCGTTGTGACGGACGCAGGTGTCATGGAAGGAAACGCAATGGCGACTACTCGTCGGATAGCATTTCAGTTTATTCTGATAAATTCCGTGAAGATGTGATCTACGTGTCGTTGAAGGGTAGATACGAGCTGTGGTGAGTATTTAGTATATAATGTACTCTCACAAATCAGGATGCGAGAGTTACAATGCCTAGAGTACAATACTGACGATAACGATGTGACCGCATGTGAAAGAACGGCAAGTCTATAAGGAATACGCGGGCTACCTAGTGCACCTACATTCTTCTGTTTAGTAAAAGGATACGGATTCAAAAGGTCCTTATACTCATAGGAAGTGGTGTTTGGTTATTCGATGTGATTTTCTTACTGCTGCAGGTGCGGCCAAAGGCAGTGGGGCGGTATAGCCTGCAGAGCCGGAGATGGAACTCAGGATCTGGAAGAAGAGGCTGACGGACGAATGGACGAGGCACTGAACCGGTTAACCGACGAATGGTGCTCACCAGAAGGCCAGGAAAAAAGGACGGACGGCAGGACGGTAGGAGCGAGCGAGCCAGCGTACCTAAGTGATGAGCGAGACTCGGCATCATCTTCGCTCGGTCTCGGATTTATATGCAGCCGACGAGATAGAGGTGCTTCTCCTGAAAGATATTCGCGACTTGGAACCACCACCTACCGCATATTCCAGGCCTGAAGATATTCAAGACTTCGAAATCGGTGTGTAACACTTTGGGTTTAATGTGATTTTGCTGTTAGTTAGAGAAAGACTAAGCTCTATCTATGAGAGAAAGGCGAGAAGGTGCTGGAACGTCCAAGTATTTTAAGTTCCCGATACACCAACAGCGGGCAGCAGGACAGGGGGGCGAATCAGCTCCCAGTCTTCGGAGCTGGAGTCGCCAGGAGTTCATTCTACAGTCCACTCGTGGGACTCGCATGCCAATTACCATGGCCATTACGGCCATAGTGACCACCACAGACTCGGCTCTTCTTCCAACGCACCGCCGTGGCCTCGAGCGAGTCACTTGGTTCTTTATTGCGACATACAGGGTCATCTCAGGACTGCGACAGGTGTTGTCAGACTCCTGCTGCTTGTGAGTATATTATTCATCTTCATATCAGGTATCACGCGTTCCATTTGAATTATATTCTTGCAGATATCGTCAGCAGCGTGTTTGGCTACTCTATGTAGTTCTGGCACTGCCAAGGTCAGCCTCTTTATGCTGCCATTAGTGGGCCGTTTGAGATTAATGATCTTTGTAGCTGTTTTTTGTCTCTTGGTCACCGCTTTACTTCTCTTCCTTGATATTTCACACGTCGTACATATTTTCCCTTTCAATTGGGCCAAGCTGGTGAGTACCATGAATTCAAAAATCAAGTACAGTAAAATCTCCGTATTCGCGGGGGTTAGGTTCCAGAAAAATGTTGCGAATACAGTAAACCGCTAATACTGAAAGAAGAAGTTTGAAAGTATTTACAGGGTGGTTCACTATAAACCGAACACCTAAATATTTTCTTCAGTTGTAAAATTCTGAAAAAACGTTTAAGACAATTTAAATGGTTTCGAAGGCCATGCTGCAAAAATAATTTTTTTCCAGTCATTTTCTCCAGAGTTACCAAGATTGTCCATGTTCACAGCCATAAGAAATATTTAGGTGTTCGGTTTCTGTGACCACCCTGTAGATATAGGGTGTCCGATTTTAAATGATCCAGCCGAAATTATTGACTGAAGAAAAAAATGTCTTAGATAGAAGTTGTAGGGTTTCAAGGGAGACATTTAATGCCAATATCAGCTTTGTCATAGGTGCTACCATTTTCGAGAAATGGAGCTTATGGCCATTTTTTAATGGAAATCAATTTTTTTGTTCTTGTAAAAGTTGTAGCAAATGTCATGACAAATTCAGCAGTATGTGGTTTTTTGTTTTTATATAAATTTAAGTAAGTTATGGCAATTCAAAATGTTACAAATCGAGGTTCAGGTATGTTAATGTTTTCTGGCATAAAAGGGTGCAATGTAGCAGGATTTACAGATGATCATCTGACCTGGATCGCGATGACCGCTGCTGCTGAGATTCCCATGTTTAAAATCTTTTTTTATTAGATAAGTAAGCTAACAAATTTATTAAGTCAGTAAACTAATTAAGAATTTATTAAATGTTCAAATACTGAGTTTTCTGGTAGAAAATACGCCCGGTCCGGAAAAGTACAGATATGCCGTAATTTTGATTTTCAAAATAAAAAACCACTGTAGCTTACTTAAATTTCGATAAAATCAAAAAACTGCATACTGACTGAATTTGTCTTGACATTAGCTTCAACTGTTATCTAATACATTTTTTTTTCTAAAGTCAATGGTTTCGGAGATATTTGGCTGTATCATTTAATATGGGACACCCTGTATTTTACTATGGAAAATAGTTACTATATCGAAATTATTAATTAAAATATTAAATAATACTAACAAAAAACTACTCAAACTGTTTATTTAGAACAATAACAGGAACACAAATATTAAAAAAAATTATTATATATCAGTCATTTCTCACACGCGGGATTTCTGTTTACGCGTAATACCCTTTTATTTTGTATTCTCGTAATGTATTTTATATGATTTTTATACGCGCGATTACTGAAACTCAAAGACACGAATATAAAAAATGGTTGCATTGAGTAATTCGCGAATACACGAAATCCATGAATAAGGAGATTTTACTGTACACACAAAAGACGGCAAAATTTTCTATCGCAGCACATTAGAATTTCTTTTGACATGACTTATCTATTACAGAATGTTTGGGTATTCACTGGTATAGGTCTATCCTATGTGGGAAGTAGCTCATTGTTAGTATGTTCTGTGTGGGAATATGCAGGCAGTGGCTGGGTACCTAGACGAACACGTTCTCAACTAGCAGCTGCGGCAGCACTGGGACTATCCTGTGCTCTTCTCGCATTCATTCTATCCTGGTTTCATAAAAGAAGTGAAATAAGTTACAAAGGTCAAGCAAGCCACGAACACACTCCTACTCAACTCTACAAACCTGTTGACAATTCTTCTTCATCCGGAGTAAGTATTCTACCTATCTGCGTTTCCCCAAGATATCCAGAAAACTCAACATCTTCATTTTGATTTAGATAACGTTAAAAGAAAGAAGTCCGAAAAGACCACCATCCTGGGTTGTTAGGAATCAGTCAAAGAAGCGCAATGCCGACAGCGAGACAAACACAAACAACAGTAACAGGGAAAATGGAAACGGCAATTGCGACAAATACAAGCCAGGTGGAAACAAAAAAGATCACTGGGCCTCAGCGAGGCAACATTTCCTTCCCTCGCACGATAACGACGAGGTCGAGGATGCTCCGAGGGAAGAACTGGACACAGAGAAAAGAAGGCGACGAAAACGAAAAGATGGGGAAAACAGTCTGGGTACGGATGGGAATCTCTCTGCAAAGGCAGGAAGTTCCATCGGCGCGGAAAGCACAACAAAAGCACGTCGAGTACCTCGAAAACTTCCTTTACAAACAGTGGATAGGAGTCAGCTTCGTATGGGCGCCGGTCACGGGAGCAACGGCTCGAAGCAAAATACAGCTAAGACTGGACAGCTTACTAGGAACAGCGAGTTGGAAAATTACTGGACCGTTGGCGACACTAGGCACATGGAGGCAACGGGTTTGGCCATGCACTGGGAGGTCGAAGATACTTCAAACAACAGACGCGAAAGCATGGACGTAACCCTCGTCCAGGCGACCATGTGGGATAATCAGTGGCATCCACCTCCGGACGATGTACAGCCATGTTCAAGTAAGGCTATCGATCCGTACACATTCCCTTGATCGTACCAGGTCGAGTTTCTTTGTAAAAAGTTATCAGAGAATGCGCGTGATAAACCGGATAATTGTTTCAAAGTGGTAGGAAGAACGAGATCGAGCGTTACAGCTCGTAATCGCTGTTAAAAATCGTCGTATCCAAGCACTCAGGGATCCTGTATAAAGTTACCGCGCCTTGTACATTTTGCTGCCGAATAAAAAAAAAAGAATATTATCCTTCGTTGCTTGGACCGTACGATTTGACTGCGGTAACCAGGCAACTCGACGGATCTTCTTAATTGAGCGATAGAAAAAGAAACGGGTGAATTCGTGTTACGCAATTAGTCATTTCATTCCAATCGTGTACCAAAATAATAAATCGTAAGTTTTAATGGAATTTGTAAGTATAAGACCATTAGCACGTAAACACTGAGGTAAACAAGAAATTTGTCTAGTCGTTTTTAATGTATTTTTATGCTGATATAACCTAACTCTATTCGTTCGGTAAAAGTTGTTGGTACTCGCGAGAATCGGGCTAGCTAGATTCTTGTACAGGTGTGTACATATATTAAGAGTACCGTGTATTTATCTGGTAGCGTCGCACAATCGTTTACATCCGCACAGCATCCAAGAATCTCTCTATAAAGGGAAGCTCGTTATGCTTACCGATTAATTATGTGAAAAGAAAAAGTGATGCGAGTGCGGCGCTCTTAGAAAGATTCACAGGTATTCAGAAATGCGGTGCGAGGACATATACATAATATAAATATATATATACACATAACAATATATTATAAAGTCTCTCCGTGAATGATTAGTAAAAATATGGAACGATTGTTTAACTTGTTGTATCGTTCCGAGTGTGTGCCAGTTTTTTCAAGATGTGCGCAATTTTGCAAGAGTAACCCAAATACTTGTTATCGTCGACCATCATCGCAGGTCCGATGTACGTATAAACAGGGAAATAACACAACATATATTGGTGAAAGAGACAAGAACGAAATGAAGAATTAAACTAAATGAAGGAACGACAAGAAGAAAAAAACGTAAGACCCTTTTTGATTTAAACAAGAAAAACCCGCTAATGAATGAGTCACGACTCTAGTCAGGCGCCATTGCGTAACCAAATCTCCTTCGTAACGTCAGGTTAAAGAACAAAGTATTTTTTTAGTACATACATATCGTCTTAGAAGTACAACATTTGCCCCACCGTGCATGCCAGACATTTAATTTTCATCTTGCAACAGTTTAGTCGAGCGCTCACTTTCTCCATAATATAATAATCTTTAATCCTCATTATAAATTATTCATTAATTAATGCATATAATGTTTCGGGAAACACGGTATTCGAATACCTTAACGAAAATACGGTATCGTTTCATTATTAGAAACCACTACTAATTTCATTTGTTTCAATTCTTAAAAACCACGACAGTTTTTCACCGGTAAAAAAAGAAACTAATCACCACTTCTTCTCATCGCGAATTAGTCATTTCCTCGTCGTTTTTTATACCGATACTAGAAATACTTTGACGTGGTCGTTCCGTGAGCGCGTAGCGTCATTCTCTAATCAATTAGTAGAATAAGATCATTAAAAAACATAATTTAAAAGAAGAAAAAATTAAAAACGTGCGTGTTCATCTAGAATTGTAACGTATAGTGATATAAACGTCTTAATAAAAAAAAAAGAAACAATTTTGCCATCTTCGATAACGATTCATCCTATGCGGATACTTGGATTTATAATACGACTGAGTGCGCACCACATTAAAAACAATAATTAAAAAAAGAAAGAACCTCGCGGGACACTGCCAGAATTATGCGTGCACTTGAATAGGTGCCATTTCCTGGAGCCACGTGGATCTTGTAGCTCTTTTCTTATCGTGGATAATGGATACAAGAATCCATAAGGATGCTATATCTCACAAAACTCCCGTTCTAATACTAAAGATTCGTGTTTTGGCGCATAGACGCGTTGCATTTTCACTGGAAAGTACAATACGACTGTACGCACTTGCTAAACGTACATTTAATCAGACACAGAATTAACCTGGATATAGAGAGATTAATTATCTCATGAGCATTAAAGAAAATGGAGGAAAAAAATTGAATCGCGAAACGTTAAGCGTTCTCGTGGGAAATTCCTTGAAAGAGAATGAAGATAATGAATTGGAGTCCATATTGGAATATGGAAATAGGCAAATGGAAAATCCGGCCAAGAGGTTTAAATACTATACATACTAATGACGGGTAGTGAGTAATGAATTAGGAATGAGGAGTGAGAATAAATGAGATGATAAGGAGGGAATGATCGCCTCGAGTATCTTTGCTTCACATAGAGATTTGCACTGTTACGATTGATAAAATTTTTTCTCTATTTCTACGCACAAGAACGTATTTCTACATATAAATACGTTTAGAAAAAAGAAAAGAAAAAATGGGATTACCCCTTTGGGTCTTCGCATTAAAAAAAAGCTCCAAAACGAATCGTAAATCGAGCAATAATCATTTATTACCAATGACGTAGCAGAACTACCATTTATCTATTTTATTTATTATCATTTACTTTTGTGATTGATGACTTAGAGCAAGAGTAACACTGAACACGACAATCCAAGCCGGCGGCGCGTTTTTTGGTTTGGTTTTTTTTTTCAAAAATCTTAGCTTTCTTTTCTCGTAACTGCCTACAAGGCTTATGCCTTTAACTAGTTCATAAATAAAACGAAGGAACGATATAAGTGAATCGAAAATTTAATTTAAAAAGACTTTCATTTAATGATAACGATCGGCTCTTATCGATACGGTGATATAATTGGACGAATACAGTGATAACGAGACTGGAGAGTTCAATCACGTGCTCGTGATACTGTATTCCAGTTATCTGGATGGTCTCGGGATGGAATGGTTTAAAATGAAACGAAATCGGACCTCCTTTATGACTTTGGTATCAGAAGAAAATGTTTCCTAAGTAAACATGTCAAGGTTCGATTCTCGTTTCAGTATGACAATATCGATCGACGATCCATGTAATTAAACCTAAGTTTAGCGCTATCGTTTATTCTTGTATAACATCTTTTTGTATATCACTAGGAATAAACGGAGAGAATGAGGAGGATTAATATATATTGTGCAAGGTAATTGGGATTTACTCTCTGTACAGTATTCGAGATGATGTGGATGAATGCATTTTTTTTCTGAAAGTTACGTCATCAGGAACAAGTACTACTCGTAGAGCAGAAGTTTCTCTAATGTTACTGTAACAAAACGTGTACATTAAGAATCGTTAGTTATAATGCGTTACGTAATATCGTCATAGCCGATTCCGATTAAGTATGACATTGTAATCCTCATATGAGACATTGGAAAAATGTCGTACGATCCTGAGAAATATAGTTGAATCATCAAATATTTTTCTTCTTCTCCCTTTGTTGTGTATTATTAAAGTCGCCTCTGGATACTTACACCACTGTTATCCGTTTCCTTTAATTTGCCAACAATTTCTTCTAATTTTCTACGTTTTACACCTGGTTTTGATTGCCTTTGTAGATCTTCCATATAATTCTGCGAGTTCATTGTGGTAGAATCTGGCACCATGAATCTGAATCCAAAAATAAAAAAGAAAATTACATAATGAATTTTAAGTGTAAACTATCTAGTACAAATAGACTGACCTTATGTCATTTGGTTGGGAAGGTTGTGGCGTGCGTGTCTAAAAAAATGTACTTAGTAATTTGTCCCAGAAAATACTAAAATAATATTACTAAAATAAATTTTGATTTACATGTCGAGTAAAGTCAAACTGTCCAAATGGGTAGGTCCAATCTGGCGGTCTAATCCAAGGATTAGCAGTGGCAGGCATATTTGTATGAGCGGGTCGTACTAATCTCTGTGCTGAAAAACGTGGTCCTAGTAATAGACGTTGTTGTTGCAGTATCTGTTGTTGTTGATTCAAATAGTTAAAGTAGTAAGGATCGTAGCCAGTTGAATTGCCTACTGAAGACATAGCTAAAGAATTAGCCACCGCTGCTACAGTGAAAATAAATTTTCTATCAATTACTTTCTTGCGCACTGAAAATGTTATACGTACCTTTTGCTCTTTGTATTCTGAGCAGAGCATCGTAGTACTGCTTTTTATAGGCAGCCAATTCGGTCAATGTACCGACTTGCTGAAGGAATATTCCTGGATTTGATGTAGGATAACTTGGACACATGGGATCCAAATCAGAATTTGTATTTCGCTGTGAAATATTCAAACCAGTTTCTATGGTCTTCAAAGGATTTGGTATTCTTTGCGTCATCTTCTGAGATCTTGACTTGCCTGTAGAATCAGTCTTTCTTCGTCGAGTCATTTTACGAATATTGTCCTCCTTTAGATTTGTGGAGTCTTGAAAAGTAAAATTCTGTTTACTTCTTGAAGAAGAGTTCGCTAAAACTTCATAATGTTTCTTTGCCAGGTTGGTATTTATTTCCTGGACAGCACAGAATTGTGGTGCTAGACATTGCCATTGAGTAGTTATATTTGGTAAATCAGGATTTAAACTTAATAGCTGTGGAATTTCCCTCAAGGGTCTTGTGCAAGGAAAATTTGGAGTTTCTAAAAACAAAAAAAATAAGTGTTCATATACACGAATTAGAATATTTAAATAAAATAATATATAGTCATTTTTCTTACTGACAGTTGCATCATCTTTCACTCTCTTGAAAAAATTACCAACACTCCGTTTCAGCTTTACATTAACTGTTAAATTGTCCAGCTGGAGAACCTGTATTATCAACATTTGTTTAATATTGAAAACGTTCAACACATTATAATATTTCATACCTCCTGATTTTCAATGAACTGGTTATTCTCGTTACATCTTACAACGTCCATTTTAAAAATGTCCTCTTGAATAGCCCTCTGTCTCCTTCTAACTTCTTCTTCAAATTGTTTTAAAGGCTTCAACATATTTTCCAACTCTGTACCATTATTTTGAATTTTTATTTTAATATCCTCATTCTCTTGACCAACATTTGCATTTATTAAGTGGTCAGCAGTGCAGGAGTTATCAGTACTATAATTGATTTTGTAGGAACCTTCATGCTTCTTAATTATATCCATATCATGATGTATTCCGCTATATAATGCATTCTTTTGTATATTATCATCCTTTTGACTTTCCATTGTTTCAACATCTCCCTTGGTAGATATTTCTTTAGAATAATTTCCAATGTCCTGTGGTATTTGCACTTTTTCCAGTAAGCCACTAGTCATTGTATTACTCTTGGTACGCAGGCATTCCTAATTATCGATAAATGAATTACTAGTAATGTATAAAAGATTTTGAACGTAAAGCGTAGTAGGAGAGAATTTTTTAAGTACGTGATAAGGTATCTGAGAAGAGTAAAGAACGTCTGGTCGACGTATGTCATTCATCTTACTAAGCGGAAGTCTCAGGTATTTATTATCTATAGTTTTTAGATAAAAATCTCGACAAGGTGGATAAGGACTTTTCTGTAATAAATAAGGAGCTTGAAGCCACTTTAACCTATATCCAGGCGCGAGAACTGTATTAGTTGGAGGTTGTTTAACATCTCCACAATTTTGGCCAACAACTTGACTAAAGTTAACATAAGTCTGATGAGGAGGATAGGCATAATTGCTTGGCCTGTAGAAATCGTTTAGACTCTGTATATGACTTTTTGTGTTGGTGATTTCATTTGGTGGAAAACCATGAAATACGTCAGCCTCTTGAGGCATCACCTAAACAGACATTAATTAATAAGTTATTTATAACCTGATTATATGTGTGTTAGCTTTCTGTACATCGACATGGAATTGCTGTGGAATTTTACTACCTAGTGAAGACAGAAATGCATCTGTAATTTACCTGAGGTGACTTTTGATCGCTGCTATAGCTTTCGGTCCTTGCAGTTTGAACATTCTTGGAGTTTGTATACATAGCATTAGATCGTGATGCACAAGAAGCAGATTCTTCAGGTAAAACTCTATTTCCATTAGATACTCTGGAGTCATCCATTGCAATAGAATTGTTGCTGTTGATATAGAATGTATTTAACTATTTTGTAAGGCATATGAATATAAAAATATGCATACTTTCTGTGGAATAATGGTGCATTCATCCTGACAAATCCTGTTGCTCTGTGAAAGACCTCCTTTATAGTATCTTCTTTAACACCCTTCGGAGGTGGTACCATGGATACAAGAAGTTGTAAACCGTCCCCATTGAAATCCTCTAGCAGTACATATAATGTTCGTAGAAGACGTTCATAAGCAAGAACACCATCCTCAGGTTGATACATATGCAAAAGTCGTGCTACTGTCCTAGTGATATTGGTTCCTTTATAATTTGTTCTCAGAGCAGACCACAATGAAGCAAATGCCTCAAGATCAGGTCGAATAGCGTCTATGGCATCGCCTGATAAATCTGTGAATAAATTTGTAAATTAGAAGATAAAAATCTAATCACTTTTTATCACAGTGGAGGGTCTTCAGACAACATGGTGGCTCGCTACTACTGTTCTTATTATTTCTTCAAATCTACAATTTTCACTCACTATTAGCCGACGTGGTCATTTTCTCTTGAGGAAGGCTTTCACCTAAAAATAGTCGTATTGACAGAATTAGTCTGCCGGGAACTGATAAATATTTGATAGAATATTGAAATATTTCTCAGAGCCTTGAAAAGCACGGGAGACAATGCGCCATAAAACAATGGAGACAAGCGGGAGTGCATTGTAGATAAACAAACGAAGGATTGCATTTGACAGTTTGTAATAACAAATGAAAATCTGTAACAATGGCAATTTCGCTAGGAATACTATACACTTGATGTTTAAAGAATAATATAAAAAATTCTCATGGAGAATTTCACATAAAGAATTTTAGCAATGAAAAGATTCATATGGTATGCAGCATCCTTAGGATTTAAAACATAGGCTTGTTCCGTTATACCTACACGTTTTGAAAAGTGCAGAAGTCTAGATAACGTGGAACAAGGCTATTATTACTGTTACAATATGCAGTATAAAAATATATAAACTATACACGGTATCAATCGTTAAGAAGGAAATTGCATTGATGTACATTAACGTATTGCAATGGCTTCCGATAATCCCCAGGTGTAGACGTTCTAAATGAAGAATGGATTATTTTAATGAGTTTGCCGTTACCACGGCTGCAACAACTGTCTATCCCTGATAATAATCTAGGTTTTGCACGGATTAATTCCTACCGGTTAGTATAAAAACCTGACGGACACGATTCTGATCATGTAGTGCAAAGATGGTTCGATCACTGTTCGTCGTCTTCTTGGCTCTTGCTGCAGGAGCTAATGGAAAATTACCACCAGGAACATCATGGACAAGTTTTGTTAGTAATAAACCAGGTAAATGAAATTTTATTTCTACTATGAGGATTTTGTATTAGTTTATACTAAAATAGCAGACGTTACCATTAATGTCTTGCAGTTTATTCAAGATCTCTGGGGCCTCCAGGTATCTCAGGAATGGGAACTATAACGGTACCATATATGCCGAAACCATCACTGTTTCCAAAGTTTGTTGACCCACGTATAATGATATCAAAGAAGGCTGATATATTAAGCACTCTTTTCGGTGGTATGGGTCCAGTAGATTATCCTGGTTATGGTACTGCAGGTACTGCACTGTACTCCACATCTTCTGGAAAAGACAAAGATACAGCTGATCTAAAGAATACGATGGATACAGATGAAAATATTGTTACTGATAAGAATGTACCTTACACTGGATCTGGCCTTTATAAAAGAGGAATGTTTGGTCCAGTTGGACCCAAATTCCCATTCGGTGGAATGTCTAAATTTGGGCCAAGTTCTTTTGGCAGTGTTGAGGAGTCTCGTAGGAAGAGAAGCATTGACGATACAAGTACCACGCTTAATAACTATGGATCTAATTCCGGGAGTAAATCTGACACAAAGGATGTGGGAACACCACCACCATATCCTGGTTTAGGACCCATTGCAGAAGAACCAGAACCAACAGAGCAAAAAATCTTGGAAAAGATGTTTGATTCATCTTCTGCTGGGACAATACCTAAAGAATACTTGCCTGGTATCTTTGGTCCAGGCATGTTTGGACCTGGTGCATACAGTCCAGTGGGACCAGTAGTGGATCCTTCAGTTTTCATGGCAAAAAAATCAGCTTTCCTAGACATGCTCTTCAAAACGTTAGCCACGACTACACCTCCATCAGTGACTGACACACCAGTACCAAAGAGTACCATTGTTCCACCAAGTTTCTGGTACCCAACATTTGTTACTCCATCTTCTGGTACATATGATGCAAAGGTAACTGAGTTCCTAAACAAACTCTTTGATTCCCTGAAACTGAATAAAACCTCAGTGGACACTAATTCTGTGTACCCAAAGGAAAACTTCGCAAGATCTGCAGCATTCGAATCAGAGGAAGACAAATCGAAAGTGGCTAGATCATTGGACAACGTAGCAGCCATAGCAGTAGCCAAGGATTCCATAGTTGATAGCATACTCTCTGAGCTTGGTAATCTCAAGGCGAGTATGGTAACCACCTTGGATGATTTAATCACATACGAGAAGACAGCAATTCCTCCTTTACCAATAGGAATGAAACCATTCAAACCATTCCCATCCGGACTCTTCCCAAAACCATTAGTCGATGGAACGTTGCCTTACAAGCAGAGAATGACCCTCTTAAGTAATGTCTTCGACATGCTCACAGAATTACAAAGGAATATAACGGCTGCTGTTCAAGAAGCAGTAAATTCTAGTAAAGATTCAACAGATGTTACTGCTACTCCCATATATAATAGTCCCGTGTACAAGACAGATACTAGTTCAGGTCTTAATTTAACATTACTGGATGCAATTAAAAGTAAATTAGCCAGTCTTGACACAACGGGATATCCTACAATTCCAAAGAAGACCATGAGGATGCTGCCGACGAGTCCCACTTCATTCTGGGTTGCCTATCCTCAGAGTTCATCCACCACTGCTAAACGAGATGTTTCTGAAAATGACATAGACGTTCCGGATGCTTACGAAGATGATCGCCGTAATAGAGATCAATATAGCAGAGCCGTGAAGATGCAGATGCATCAAGGATATCAAAGTCTCCCTCCGGGAACTGTGGAATCAGTACAAGCAGGAGGAGGATCGATTCCAGGACATCAGGGTGGAGGAATCAAGATGCTGGTAAGTTTGTTACATCTTGCACATTTCACATATATCCAAATGCATATATGTATATATATAATCTTTTTCCAAAAATAGTAACAAACATATAAAAAAAATACTATTAACGCAACACTTAATTCCAGATACAAATGCCTGCCACATAATCTGAGATTCAGGAAAATCTTAGTCCCAAAAAAAAACATGCACAATATTAAACGCTTGTATATATGTAGGACATTTCTCTGTCCCAGGATACACAGGATTATGGAGATTTTGAGAAATGGGTCAACTGGCAGAACTTCCTGAGGAAGGAGTCCCAAGGGCGGGGGCATCATCACGATCATCACTGAGATGAAGTTGTGAGCGAGATATTTAATCGCAGCATATTCTAGTCATTATAAAAAGAAAAAAAATATAAGATGAAAACTATTTTTTACGTCAGAATCACTTGGTAAACGTGTAAAATGAATTGTGTCCTCAAATAAAGTGTTTCTGCAATGAAGATCACACTGGCAAATCTAATCACCGCTGATTTATAAAGGTAAAATAACTGAATCATTTATAAGTAACACGAAAAACCTATAGTTTTGAAATACCTAAATAAATTGTACACAATAGAAAAAAAAGAGCACACAGGCGCAATCCTGCATCAAGTGCGTTGCTTAGTTTTACTAGAATCAGCAATGCATTGCACGCAGGATAGCGTTAGTGTGCTGTGTAACATCGGGAGTTTTGACTATAAATGAAAAGTCATTGAACGATAAAGTAAAAACGTGGCAAGACGTTTAAATGAAAATAGTCATCAACTTTTGAATTCTTATTTAGTTTTCTTCGCTTCTGAACTCTTTTATACATTTTCTAAGTACTATAGAAAATTATTCAATATTGACAGTGTTGCGTGAGTATTATTGCAACTCTCGGCGATTAGATTTCATTGCGATTATTATAAGAGGATCAATATAGTAAATGCGGTATTACATTCGGATTTACGTAAACGTTTCTTTGGTCCTTGTAAAGGATTTCTATTCTACACTAAGGAAGATACATCTTATTCATTTAATATAGCGCAACGTAACTCATTAATTACTATCATCTGGATTTCGTTACTTGTGTTACTAAATGATCTACTTGGCGATCTATTCTAATCACCATGAGAAGGGAAGCTAATACACTGCCGATGGTCACCATAAAGCTGATTCCTTCAAATATTAATTTTGGAGCAAAGATTTTCCAGACCATTAGATGTCGGCATTGAATAGTTGCCGCAAGCATACAGGCGAAGATCTACAATAATAAAAAGATATATATATTCAACTCTTTTAGTGAAAAAAAAAAGTAGAAAATATAGCAAAACACTCACGCGAGTCCCATGGAAGAATATATACTTTCCAAGAACCGTGAAAACTGCACCATGGAAAATAGTTTGACGTTCATATAACAAAAGTTCGCCTCTCCTTAAATCTTCTTCTGGATGAAATTTAATTTTCGCCAAATTTGGGAGCATTAAGTAAATCGTGAAAGGTGCTACGACTAACAGTGGCAAGGTGGCCCCCAATATAATATGAGAACCAAATGTATTTATTCCTAAAACAATAATATAACAAATTTATAATTCTAATAATAAGAGAAAAAAAACTTTTTAATCATTTTAAGTCAAACTTACCTATGAGAATAGCTGGGAGTATATTCCCATAATAATGACCACCTGTTCCAACAAAGGCAGCATCCCAGTGAATAGTTGGAAAACTTGGCTGGTGCCCAGTACCAAAAAAGAAATACTCAGCCATGAGGAACCAACAGAGAATTGCTGTACTTGGTACGTCAAAAAGCTCAGCTATCGTGATTCATGAAAAAACAATTAAATTTCAAATGTAAGTATTTCAGGCCTTTCAATAGAAAATTTATTACTTGCAGCTGTTAGAGATTGAAAGAGTTAAAAGAATGTGATCTATGCCTATCAACTGCAATCTATATTGTTGAATAAATGTTGATAGTAATACTTACAAATGTTATTGGCATTTCGATATCTTTCCACTGTAGTAATCGTCAGGACACATGCACAAGTTATATACATCACTACAGTACTAGGAGCAAGTAAATCCCCCAGAAGTAAAGCATAGAGTAAAGTTAAAAAGACACTTAAAGAAATAAATGTTGCACTATACACTGTTCCCAGTCCAAATACAATTGGAATATTCTCATCTTCTTCAAGTTTTCGTTTATAAATAAGTCCCTTCATTCTTTCGAAGAGTCTTGGTATGATATCCTCACCATGATAGATGTTGATAGATTCTCTCCTTCTTGGTAATAAAAAAACTCCCAATGGACGGTAGAATAAGATGAATATTCCGAATAGAATCATGAAGTAGGCGACTCCTGGTAAAGCATTCATTTGCCACGATAAGGCTAGTTTCATTTTAGCATCCTTCGGTAACCTCTGAAGGACCCAGAAGCATCCAATACACACTACTGTTACACCAGGACAATATCGAGCTACAAAGACACTTGGTGAGAAACCAGATAGATTTCCACAACTGCGTAACCAGTATCTAACCACTGTTATAAAGAGGGCTAGGATGATTAGAGCTGTAGTAAGGAAGGCTCGTTCTATTTTACTAGATACTATAGAACTAGCTTTGCCTAAAATAATGGTAGAGCAAGATCTTCCTTTATGTTCTTCTCGACACCTCCAGAAATAACTGGAACATCTTATTGCCAGGGCTGTTATGAAGCCTAAGATTATTAGAATTGTCCTGTACGAAGGTTTAGCTGTAGATTTTAAGGCGATTCTTGCTTTTCTGTCTGAGCTGTCTACCTGGTTATGCACTTTTATATTGTATAACAATAACCAGACTAGAGTTATCAAAAGGAAAGATAATACTCTGTCTTCTTCAACGATGTAACTATTAGAAAAGAGTCCACATATTGTCAGGAAGAGTATTACTCTGGCCAGGTAGCTGGACCATTGCTTTCTAGTACTATTGTACCAGTTTATAGAAATAACATCCCAATTTTGGGCAACAAGTATAAAAAGTAATGACAACGATATAATTCCAGTAGCAAAAAATATCATGTGCTGAAGTTCCTCAACAATTTTTAGCCAACATAAAAGGCAAACTACTGTTATTGTACAAACATTTGCCAGGACAGAACACGTTAGGAACCAGGATTCGAATATCTTGGTTATTCGATCTCTTGGTATGCCATCCAGAATTGTGTAGGAGAAAAATAGAGTGCAGAACATCAAAATTAGTCCTTTGAACATAAGACCCGAGTCAAACTGTACCCAAATTTCAGCACACATATTTCGTATAAGTTTTAAGTATGCCTTAGCATCTTTAATGAAGTCTTTGAATTCTTCCAGATTCTTATTATGCTTCATTTGCTTAGAAAGATGATTATAAGATCTTTCGAGCATCTCTAATTTATCATCAGAGAAGAGAAAAGTGTCCATAGAGTAAGCATCAATGTACTTTTTGGTCTGTGCTACATTTCGCCATAAGGATTGTATAGCGTAATAGAGATGATCAAGAGATTCATTCTTATCTTCCAACATGGGTAAGGCATCCAAAATGACAGCTCCTAAGCTAGAGAAGGGCAATGGAGTACCCAGTATTGTTGCTATGGTTGGAACAAGGTCTACATGGTTAGCCAACTCTGAACCTAGGACAGTTGATGTCTCTATTAGAGGTAGAGTCGAATATATGAACATGGCTGCTTCAGTTTCATCTATGCTGTCGCCACCATGATCTCCAGTCTCTGTCATTCCATGATCACCAATAACAAAAAGCATCATTCCTTCGCGAAGAGATTTCACTATTTCTTTTATTAGAAAATTTGTGTCATTCAATTTCCTGGTCATTTCTGGATGATGTGGTCCATGTTTGTGGCCACAATGGTCAATACCAAGAACATGAGCGACGAGCAGTGACCAGTCCTTTTTCTTCATCTCAGGAAAAATTTGTCTGCGTACCTTATGATCTACAGTGTCTAGATCCCAAACATTAAAAGAAGGCGCTGGATATTGTCTTAAAAATCTTCCAGGAAAGAGGCTAGTCCATGTATCGTCCCCCATAAAGACAACTCCACCTTTAATATTCTGATCAATTAAATTGTCTTCATTTATATCTCCAGTTGCAAAATTTGAACTAATATCCACAAATGTGGGTAATGTTCCAGTCATAAGACCTTTTAGTCGTTGCATGGTTGTTGTCGGAGGATCAGCTATAAATTTATACAAGCGAGATTGCAATGGATATTTCTGAATCAGCTCGTTAACAATAGGCATCTTGTTCCTGTAATACGACGATTCTGCACTGGCATCATCATGCCAATCCACAAATTCATACTTGAGGGCATCGACTACAAGGAGTATCACTCTGGCTCGAGGCTTTAGACATACATTAGCACCAAATTCTGAAGTCTCTAGGATATGCTTTAAATTGCAGTCACCAGAATCTTCACAAAGTATACACTCACCACGTTCGGTCCTGCTTACGCGATTGAGAAGAAATCCTCTAGTGAAGAGTAATAAGCCGACAATCATCAGATAGGATGTCCATGCCAGGAAAATTAAATAGCTCCAAGGCTTAACCATTTTCACCAGATTATCATTACATGCCGGTTAAGGTGATATGGGACCTGAGATACTCCTCAGCTAATATAAACTGTCCCGAACATATCTTATTAATAGTAAATTTATCACCATAGTCACAATATATTGAATATGAGATTCTTGCGATGACGGTAGTTAGAGAGGTTAAGTAACATCTTTCACCAGATTGATATACGACGCTTTCTAGATAAAACAGTTCGATTACACAGTGAATAGTCATTAATGCAATCTCTGTTGGTAATCGACGGTACAGAATCTACTGTACCAACAGAGCTTAAGTATTTTTAGTACTTGAGGCGAGAGTAAAATCTAAGGTGTATTCTAATACATTTATTTGCTTATATGACTTCAAGTATAATTAAATAGAGAGGACAAACATGTTTCTAACAAACATCTTAATGAAGAAAGCCAAGAGCAAGTAAGTGATTAATTTATATCATTGTTACACTGTAAAATTGAAGTACAAAGTTAAGTTTGAGGTTAGTTCTCTTCTATATTAAGTATTATTAAGATATTCCATATGTGAAATACTGACTTACTAAACTAAATTAGTTACAATAAACTTTTCATTATCGTCTAACTAAAATCAACCGCTCTTCCATGTATACCAAGCGAAATATTTGCGAATTCCATTATCAGAATGCGGAAACAGAATTATTCCAAACGTAATGCAGTCGGTAACTTACCGCCACGTAAAAAATAATTATCAGCAATTAAAAGAACTGAAGAGCACGATGATGATGTAGAGTTTCATATCACGGAAATCGAACATAGCAGAATTTTGACAGAGATTCTTTTCCCTAAGCGTATTTGGGGGCATGTTGTGTAAATTAACACTTATCTTGACACCGATTTTGCCAGGATTATTCCACAACTGGAGAAAATATCCGACCCGAAAATTCAAATGTTAAACTTACCACAGATGACAATTTTTCGGTGGGATGTCTCAGTTTTGGAATTAGTCCTTACCAAAGGGGTATCAGAATAAGTGTGAACTTTGCAGTATGTATCGTCAATTCCATTTAAAGATAGAAGTTCTGACAAAATCATGCAGTTTACGAATTTTATTTATATGTTACTTACATGCTTACGAAAGGTCCTTACTCCCCTTATTAGCTTTTTAACAACAACTAAAATATCAAGAGCATTCAAATACAATTTATTGTCATAACATAAAGCTCCATCCTTTATTTTCATGCGCATCGAAAAATTGTTCAACGATGAAAGAGTATATACCCAGCAAACAAATTTTGCAACAGTTACATTTGAATTACATAAATTTTAGGTTGTTATGTAACAGCTATGTAAAAGTCACGTATAGTCGGTCCACGAGTTCGATGTGATTTTTTTGACAGTTCGCAACCAATGCAATCCTTAGCAAATCATAATATAAATAATATTTAGTGCAAAACCATGCATATCCATACTTTGTAACAAACATTTCATGCAGTGACACGTGTGTCTTGCTAGAGACTTTACTGTTTTCGAACTGTCAAAAAAAACATCGAACTCGTGGACCGACTATAAATGTGACAACAAACGTATTTGCCAGGCATCCATAATAAAAATGATAATATTGTTTTTTACCGCGTTTTATATTTTTCATAATACTTTTTGTGCAGAAATATAATGGTTCTTATGGAAAGTGCAGTAAGCGGCCATAAATTTGCAAGGATTCGAGAAAGATTAGCAGACAAATTGGAGGTGATACGATTCGATCCATACAGTAAGTTGGACAATTTTCGTAACTGTTACATATGTAGCTATAATCCTATATTATTCTCGATTAATTTCCTTTTTATTTTCAGTCGGGCAAAAATCTCTGTACAAAGAAAGACGTCGAATCCGTAGTATGTAACGAGGTTGTTGATAGTAACCAGAAAACATTCTTCACCATTAAACGATTTTCCGCCGAGTCGCTAGTCAGATTCATTTCAACCCTCTAGCCGCACTAAGCTAGGGGTTGGAAACTCCCTCTTAAAATCACCCTTGCACTCCTGTTTGAAATCACCGAGGAACTCACCATGAAATCGCTCCAAATCGCTGATGGGTCGCCTGTGAAAATTTCCAAGCAGTCAAGCGCTTCTCGTCTGTAAGGCTACGGGATTGGATTCCATTACAAAAATCTTTTGGGCAATTTTTAATTTACTAAAAAAATACATATTTCATATTAGAATGGTAGAAGAATTTATTAAATGATGGTACCATATTAATTAATTTGTCTTTTTAATATTATTTATTATACTGGAGTTATCTACAATCTGGGGTCAGGTCACAGCCCATGCAATCGGGTTTGTAGATATAACACTCCAAACCAGGAGGACAATAGTGTTCCAGGCAAAGGTCCTCGTTTATGATGCAACTTTCGTATGCTATTGAGAATTAAAGATGACATTATGTTCTTATATTTATTTGTAATGATTTTAACTTACTACTTGTGCAAATACTGTTTCTACAGCATCCTCCGCAACAGACATCGTCATTGCGACACTGAAATATTAGAAATTATAGAATCTATACTTCTATTCAATTTTCAAAATGATAAAACAGTAACTCACATAGTCTCCGGCTGTTACACAATCCTGAGAGAGAACACTAATCACTGAGGAAACTAAAAAAATTAAAGTAAGTGAATCAACCGTTACCATTTTTTTAATGTAACATGCTACTGCTCAAACCTCTTTAAAGACTATTCTGATATGTACAAAATGTTACGCAATGTGTAATGGTATATTGAGACAGAGATTAGACACCTCATACTAATAATTTCCAAGGTATCTCAAATTAAGTTATGTAAATAGAAGACATCAGTGGCAACGCTCTAATCGATTCGAAAATATTTTTATTTGTTCCATTCCATCATTACTCTGATATATTTGGTTGGTGAGAGCGATAAATTAATAACATGGAAAAATTTGCTCATACTACGCATCTAAGGCAATCGATTCGGGATAAGCGAACGACGTAGTCATGAATACGCTCGTTATTTTTTTACGATTAATCTCAATGGCGTTCCTCTTGCGGCGTCCTTCAGCCTGCTAAATTCCCAGCCGCGACTTTCAGCAGCGTTTTCCCAAGAGGCATGCGAAGGTATTTGAAGTACCTGAGACCCCCAAACCTCGTGTCCTTTACCGAACTCCTGGTGAGAAGCGTATTGGTCTCCAGTGACGTGATTGGTGATAAAACCGATGCCGATCGCGGATTCGGCAAGATTTACAAATGGAGGAATATCGATGAAGCATTCAAGGAAGCCAAATTAACTGGCAAGCCCATCTTCCTCTTGATCCATCGTGACTGGTGTCCAGCATGTCAGGGTCTCAAATCAAAATTTTCAAAATCCATCCGATTGGTTGATCTGAGTACACGGTAAGTTGTGAAACCTGAAAACAAAAATTCTATATTAACATAATTCATCTTCCTAGATTTATAATGGTGAACGTGGAAAACAGTACGGAGAGGTTAGGACGCGAGGAGAAATTTCAACCAGATGGAAAATACGTACCCAGGATACTGTTCTATCGTCCTGAAGGAGATCTCATTAGGGAGGCATATAATCGTCATCCTAAGAATGATCCAAAGTATCGTTATTTCTACAGCAACTGTAGTCAGGTGGCAGAAACAATGTTATTCGTCCTGGAGATGTTTACGCGAAAACCGTTGCCGGAAGTCCCAGTACCATTCAAGAAGGAAAACGACAAATCTTGGGTAAAACCTAATGACTCCCCTGAAGATAATCCTATTAAGCCAACGATACTTGATTAATATAATTCCTTAGCAGCTAATATATATGTGTGTGTATATATATACATATATTTAACTAAATCCTGACAAGGTCTTAAAAGAGAAACATTTTTAACTAAACTCTCCGTGGAGAAGTTTAAGGGCAGATTCCTTATCCTTTCAGTCTTCAAGTTAAAGATCAGGATCTGCAGGAGTCATGGTTAGAGAGAGAGGAAGAATCGAAATTGAGGGCGTCCCCCAGGATCCCTTTGATCCCGCATAAGGAACACAAAGTTGTATTATTTCCACCGTCCGGGGTTTCAAACGGTTCGGATTCCGCGAGGCGTGAAAAGCGGGCTCTTTCTCTCTCTAACCTTTCTACTTGGCTTCTCTTACTTTCCTCGTTGCTCTTGTATAATTTCTTCTCTCTAGTTTGGATCCAACTGGATGGAGGAGTTAGGAACGAGTAGCCGCGAACAAGAGAAATAAGAGAAGAGAGAAAATAGATGGTGGTGGTTCTAAAAAAAGAAGTTAAAGGTATATATAGTATAGTAAAAGAAGGGGTCGTTTAATGATGTTGCCAATTCAATTTCTCTGCTTTCTTGTTGCGACGCCATTGTTATGAGAGAGGAGACCAAAAGAGAAAAACAAGAATATCCCACAAGAATCCCCTCTCTTCTTTCCTCTTTCCTTCTTCAAGCTTTCGTACATCGTCTATACACCTAGAAACGCAGGCGCTTTTCCCTTTACGTTTGTCGGTTAAGGTAAATGTTCTGCGGTGCTCTTTGACCTTTTTTCTTATTCTCTCGCCCTTCCACGATTAAAAAGGGCAGAACTTAAAAGCGCAAACCTCTACCGCAGCTCTGCAAAATTTCATCACAATGTTTTATAGCTTTTCGCTTGCATGGCCAAGAAACAAAACTCTTTGTCCTCCTGCAGGTTTAACATGGAGATGTGGATATGCCTCGTACAAACTCTACGAAAAATTGTACAAATATATTAGTACAAATTTTAATATCTAACAGTAAATACGTTACACAGTATATATGTATACTTGTCACGCGGTAGTTTTGAGGACATTGCCAATTATGCGGCATTCACAACGGCAAGCTGAAATGGTTTTTTTAAACTAAACCTCGGGGCACCTAGCATTGGAATTTTAACATAACCTAACTTAGCCATTTCTAAGGTCATCACAGCTCTGCGTGCCTAGCATTGAAACAATTTTGGAAAATTCAGTGTGAGCGCTACTTTATGGTCCTACAAGCAGTCGTTGCGTACAAAAATCTTTGAGGACAGTCCTCAAAACTACCAAATGGTCTCAAAGCTGCCAATGCATATATTTTAAAAGTCCTTGAAACCAACCTCAGACATGGATATCTCTATATATAATTGCTAGTATGGCGTCAAGGGCCAGTATAATCCCAGATAACACGACGTGTCTATGCAAAACAGTTGACTTACTTTCCAGCAAAAGTTTGCTGAGAATATGCTTTAAATTTGCTGTTAAATAGAAATAAAAAATAATGTGAGCAAATATGCGGCAAAATCTCGGCAATAATTGCAACAAAAGAAATAAATTCATTTACATTATTATTCTTAGAAATGTATGTTACGAATATGCTGGCAAACGTAATTATTTGAAAAAAATAAACTTTTGTTAGCAAATTGTTCGCAATAAATAATTTTTTTAAATTCACACGATCTAAATAAAAATAACTAAAATAATAAACTCCTATTATTGAAAGTATAATGAGAGAACGTATCTCTTTGTTATAGTTTGAATTATAATTTTTTTTTCAAACAGTTATTATTAAAATGCAATACATATATATAAATAATATATATAAAATAGTATTTTTAAATTTGCCATCAAATTGCTGCTTGATAGCCATCAAATTGTTCCGAGGAACCGTAGGACACCACTGCAAGCCTTCCAGACAATTTGCTATTAGTTTGCTGCTCAATGATATGATAACCACGTATTGCTGCAAATATGGCGACAAATGAGAACACATATTTCTATGGTTTTGTCGACAATTCATACAATGCCTTGCTGCTCGATTGCTGTTATATTTGCACGCACATTGCTATCTGGGATAAATCTGTGACAAAATTTTTCTTTCAAGTAATTCTAGCAATGGCTGACACGTAGTAGACGAAAATAAAAAAAAAAGGAAAAAAGAAATGACTAGTAGGAACGGTAAAATAAATATTCGCAGTTTCGAGTGTGTTTCCCGCGAGTTGTTCTCTGCTTATTACAGTGTGTACTGTACACTGTGCATACTATGCTCTCACGGTCGGGCCGTCTAAAGTGGCTTGCTGCTAATTAACTACGTTATTTTTTCGCATTTGCAAAAGAGGCTTCAATAATTCTGCGCCCAGATGAACGAGCGTGTGCCTCCGCGTGTACCGGCAACCAACGAGAGAAAGAGAGAGAAAGAGAACCAGTTGAAAAATGTACATGTACTCATGTATGAACATCTAGCTGTACACAAGGTACCTGAAGTTTTCCTAACGTAACGCGTTTTACACGCCCACCTATGTACTCGAGTACCCGTACTTACGTGTATATACTTACTTACTTAGCTTACCTGGATACTATATACTATACCAGGCGAGAGCAACCACGTATAAGTTTACGCAGGCAAAAACCGAATAATATTCATACATATATTACCAATGTACATAGAAAGAAAAGAAAGCTCCAGCGAAATATAGCGACCTGAGTACCTTGTGCATTCCACACGGTTTAATACATTCGCCGTATAAATGTCATAGAATTTATCGTGCTACAATTGTACACAATGCTTGAACCGTAACCTTTCCTACCGTGATAGTCAGTACGAGCACAAGTTGCTTTCATATTGCTTAAAAGATTGCTAACAAATTGCAACATTACTACGTACACGATTGCGTGGCAAATTGCTAGCATTTTATGATGTAAACAAAATTTTTATTAGTTCCAAGCATTATTCTAGCATTAGTTTCTGCGATATTGTATTATGGCAAACTTAGGATATTGTATGCTATCTATTTGCTAAGAATTAGTCTAGGCGATATTACTCTACTTTTGGTGGACATTGAAGTATAACATTATGTTAATTACTATGTTGGCTGATATCGAACCACTCAATAGTTGACAACATTTTGCAGTGAAAGAACATTATTTGCTGGCACCTTATTTCCACATGTTGTCTGAGCACATTGGCTGTCTGGGTATACAATCGATCAAGTATTATTATTATTAAAACCATACGTATATACGATTGTATGTATGGTACGTATATAATATATATCTATAGTCGGTCCATGAGTTCAATGTGTTTTTTTGACAGGTCGAAAACAATCAAGTTTCTAACAAAACACACGTGGCTCTGCATAAGATTTTAATTGAAAAGTATATATGTGCATGATTTTGTACTGAAATATATTTTATTTTTTTATTTCAATATATACTTCCGTGATTTTATGAAAAGCCACGTATCATTTGCTAAGGATTGCATTGTTTGCGAACTGGCGAAAAAATATATTGAACTCGTGGACCGAGTATATGAAGTATGCATATCCCAAATAGCAAAGCGTAATCGAAGAAAAACGGAGACAGCAAAAATTTCCTCAATTTCCAGTATATTTGTCTATGTCTACAACTTATGAACAGTGCTGTTGCATCATCCAAATAGCATGCAGTATATAAGCATGAGTTGCAGAGCAACATGTAGGAGAGACTGGTGTTGATTGAAACACAAAAACTTTTAACCAATTTAACACTCAACCTGTAAGTAATAGAATTGTTAAAGTTCAGCAGATTTATTTCCTGAACTATCCAGATGTAATTATAAAGATCAGAGCATTTACATGATAAAAGTCATAAAACAGGAGCGCGCGATTTGTAGCAACCCTTTCGTGTCGATTGAAACAACTACAAACTAATTATAAAGCGATCATTATAATATACTTATAATAAAATTTCCTCATAAAATATATGAAAAATAAATACAGAAACAAGTTGTTGGACATACTAGATAAAATATATTTACTTTGACAAGCAATTTGAATATAAATAATAGGGGTCATTGATGACATTCTGTGCATTGCAGTCAGTCTTTTTTACTTTTAAAATATTTTCCAAAGAATATGAAACAGGTGTAGGCCGTATTGGTAGATTGATCAGCAGATGTTCATGTAATATTAAAGCACTATATGCACTGAATTTGATGAAATGAAGAAAATCGTAATACCCGTACTAAAGTTGAATTTCGTGTATTCAATGTTTCCATTGACACCTAACGATAGTATTACAATCAATACCAATGCTCTTATCTTTATTTCGAAAAATTTTCTGAAAAATCTTTTATATTGCTACGTCTCATAGCCATATATTTCTGTTACTTTATACATTCGTATAATCAATTCTATAATTATTCCAAAATAACATATAAAACATAATTATACAACACAATATCCATATTCAGTATTGTATTAAATTATATTGATGAATAATGAAAGATACAAATAAAAGGATAAGACTGAATCTTCTCGAATAACATTCAAGAAGACTCAAATGGCAGAGTGCGACTTGGTAAATTGATTATTGATTAAGGGTCTGTTATCAATCGATATAATCGGAATTCTGAGGAAGAGGGTCTATATCGACCAATTACAAATAGTTCGCGACTATAAAAAGGGGATAAGAAGATGCGATCAAAGACATTGTGGCGAAACATTCGGGAAGCGATATTTTACGAGTAGACATTGTTAGTCAATCAAACAGTTGTGAATAGAATCCAGAGTTCAGCTAATGATTAATAAATCGTCATACATGATATAATACCAAGAAGCTCCAAAACTTATCTAAAGTATCCAAGAATTCAGAGTAGTTATAATAATTACTCTTAACCCATCCGGATAGAACTGAAGCCGTTGTGTAAGGGCCTCTATCCATACTATTACCAAAGGTAGAACTGAAGCCGTCATATAGGGCCTCTACTTTATCTTACTAAATCATACAAAATCAAAACTTGGATCGATCGAGACCTCACTCATTATCAACATTTGGATTGTCAACCATTCATCTTGGACGTTCTGTCATCTACTCAACACACGGAAGAATTCCAATCATATCAAAAATCACACGACTTGAGTAAATACAGACTTATCCCCTAGCGAAGTGGTAGAAAGGTTCAATTACGCAAATTATTCAGACAATTAAGTAAACCATACACACGAAGCCACGTAGAACTAATGAGCCAAAAGGATCTAGACCTGACCAATCAGATTAGTGAACAAGATAACTCTATTCAATACTTACCGTAGAATTTAGTCTCTATAGATATTCCAAATTTACCTAAAGATTTACCTGCTGAGGAGTCACTTAAAGACAGAGTATTTGCTGATCCTCGGTACAAATTGAGAAATTAACACAATTCGAAATTAAAAACATCGATAGACTTATAATAACACGTGGACGCGCTGATACCAGTAGACCGAACCAACGAACCATCCTTATTATTCCACTCACTGCTTGATCTTCCAGATCTAGCGTTCGTAACAATATATTTACAAGATACGATTACAATATGTTAAACTATATAACCTAATGAGGTTATGAACATATTGCACTTGCCAATAATTTTGATATAAACTACACAATTAATAAGTATTGCAGAAGCGAAAAATTTACTTAACCCCTTAACTGCCAACTCAATTTCATGAAATAGGCTCAGGCTGCCGAAAATCCTAAAGTGCTTCCAAAATTGCTGAAGGTTCGTATACGGGGGTTTTTTGGGTGCTAATGACGAATTTCATATCAGAATATTGAAATTCAATATGGCGGATTCAATGTGGCGGATGAAACCCGGTAATTTGGGTATTTTTCATGGACGTAAGAATAAATGGATGTTTCAATCTTTGTAACCTACACTTAGACGCAAAAATGAACCCCAAAGAATAGAAAACCGAGTTTTCAACGAAAACTGAGTGTGTATAAAACATTGAGTAAACGAATTTTGTCCACTAGGGGTGATTTTTCTGGATTCAAGGGTGATTTTCAAGGGTTGAAATTATATACAAACTTTTTTATGATATCTGTATATTTCAACACACTTTTTCGTCCATCAGGTGGTGTGCAAAATTGTTGGAAATTGGAAAAAGGGCTAAATACTATAAAATATTTCATGGCAAAGATTTGCCTTTTTCCGGCACTCTAGAAAATGTCCTAAATGGCAAAGATCTTTGCCATCGGTACTCAAGGGGTTAAATGTACCAATTATACCCATATTAATATTGTCGATGAACCTTATAGAATTTTCATGCAAAATTTTTGATCACATTTTCTTAAAAAGACAGCACAGCTGATCAGTCATTAAAATTAGTTCACTACCAATAGATAGCAGGTTAAAACCTTTTGTTTCATTCGACACCGCTCAGCAAACACATATCATTGCAGCAACGTTACATGTTACATGTTAAGAACAACGTTAATATAAAATTGCAATAGAAGTAATATATAATTATTATGTTACGTTTTTATATCACCTAAGTATGGCAGTTTTACATCATCGCTTTATAACACGGCAGTAACAATTGCATATAACAGTCGTAATATTGCGGTTATTCTGTTGTTACAAAACATCAAATCGACGCGTACGTAAAACACCTGGGCGTGTGTTCCGAAACATTACTGGGGGTAGAGTGCGACAAAGTGAGGTTTTAGAACGCATCGTTAGACGCGATCAGACGTTGATCTAATGGGTAAAGAAGAACAAAAAATAAGAAGAACTGAGCAAGTATAACGTCAAGTATGTTGAATATTAATAAATCCACGTTAAATAGAAATAATATTGGTATCAAATAATAAAAAGGGGCTGGTGACCCCAAACAATGTCAGCTTATAAAAATTGTAAATTACCTAACCCGAAACAGTTTCTTTTTAGAGAAAAAAGTCTGGGTTTCGCCTTGCCAAACAGAGATTGGACTGAGAAAGAAAGACACGCAAACATATAACTCGATTTAATTAAGTTTATTTCTCGTTTTTTTCAATCAACAACTTCATGAATGTAATCATCATTAAATAAATTTATAATTTTTTATTTCGCTTATTGGGTGTCATTCTTTATAATGTCTTCGTTTTTAAATTTTATTACTGCAATTCATAATATTGCAATCTGCGGTATGTAATTTCGATGTACATGTGATGTAACGCAAGATGTAGTTCTTATATCACTGCTTTGTAACATTTCATTGCATTTCTGTAATTGTTCGCAA
>JARQST010000400.1:560669-610338 GCA_030142225.1 Pachycephus smyrnensis | reverse complement strand
AACAAAAGCGGTGTGCAATTCCGAGTGACGTTGCAGGCATAAAAATATGGTCATTTTTTTAACGTAACCGGAAAAAAGGTATAATACGCTACACGGGAGGGAAGTGGCTTTTCACCTCGTGTGATTTCAGCCCTCGCTTCGCTCGTGCTGCAAACTCACACTCGTCAGAAAAAAATTTTCGCACTAGTATCGTAAAGTACTATTACATGTCAGTCGATTTCTTATTTGTATTGTCGTCGGGGCCTTAAAACAAGTACGAATCATGTTACGTATTTTGTTTATGTCAATCAAAAAAATATCAATCAATTTTTTGATTAGTTTTAACATTCTCTCGTTTGTTTCTGTTTTCACACTGACCGGAAAAAGAAACTTATTTTTACAACTGCCCCAGATACTGACAAGCAAGAAAATATATGCACAGAGGAATGAGTGCAGCAAAATTATTGAAAAAAAAAGTATACGGCTAAACCTTCCATGACCGATAACGGACGTCAATAGAAAGACGAATTTTGAATTTGCTAGATCAAAAAAATGGAATAAAATTGCAAAAAGTCATAAAAAAGTGTCCATTGTTATTTCGATCTTTTGTATTTGTTATAAGAATTGTCCACGACTGGTACAATCAATCGGATATGTATTAATTAATCCTAAATCGCATTTCGAATGGAAACGAAAAAGACAAAAAACTATTTTTTTTTCTTTTTAAAAAAAATTACATTTTTCCTAAAGTTGAGCAACAAATTTGTACTTAAGATCGTATAAACCTTTACAATTAATACTGAACGTTTTCATTATCAACAATTTACTACAAGATCACGTGTCGCGTTAAAGCTTAAAGAATCTCATACTTTTCTTTTTCTTTTCCTTTCCAAAGATTATCTACAGGCGATATCCCGTCAACGTGGATAACATATATTTTCATATAATATTTAAACGACACGTTAACGTATATGCATTCGACAAACTGCATATGCATTATACGCACGATTAATGCGTTTTCTCTGAATAATAGGTACTCTGAAAATATTTTGCGAAGTACGATTTCACAAGATTTTTTTGTTTTTCTTTTTTTGAAACATTTCAATTCATTACTCCCGATTTCGCGTTTCTCGCACCAACTGCAACCACTTACGTCACGTTACGTGACAGTTGCACGAAACCGCAACGGCCGAGAAAATGCTGCACTCTTTGAATCAATCTTGGATCTCAAAGTTTGACACACTACAGATTAGAATCTATAATTCTGATTTTATTTTACGTCTCATAAATATAATACTATTTTTGTTTGAAAATTTCTCACGCTCATCCGAACGAGCGCAACTGAGAATTGTGAAGTTCGCGAAATTCAAACGACTACTGGCTGTAAAACTTCGTTCGCCTCTCTGTCTAAGCTCGCCTAGAGAAATCATCACGGTTATTACGACAGCAATCATCAAGATTAATATTGTTCTCGTTACTTTCATAATCATCCGTGAAACTATCCCGATACGTAATATTCTGCGTGACCTCAATTTCCAACAAGCTATTAGCAGAGAAACGCGGTTCGCTTCTGGTGCGACTCAACGACGCATTGTCGAGTTTGTCCGTCATTGGATAGCAATCGCTTTCCGAAAGACTCAACGAGTAAGGAAGGATTGAGAATTTATTATGAAAATTCACGGCATCGCCGTCTTCGAGCCTCGTAGCATTGTAAACACGTTGGCTTTTCAAATTTTCAAAGGGACTCTCCGCGTAGAGAAATCCACTGTCGCAGAAACTGATCGCCCGATATGCGTACCGACCGTCACAGCAAAATCTTTCATCCAGCGACGTATTGGCGTCGCTCTCGCTAAAGCTCAGCGACCTTAGAATCCTTTGACTCGCACTTACTTGCGCATCGATCACCTCCCAGCATCGTTGCATAAGATCCGGTTCCTCAAAAAGTCGCGACTGGCTTAGCAGCAGGCAAGCGTTCTTCGCCGTCAAACTTGTCTCCAGATAATTCACGCATGCGCGTGCCAAGTGCGGCACTATATACTTCTTGGCGACGTATAACGTCGCCAATACCGTATCCGCTTCCAGCTGTATCTCATCGCAGTACATGTATCTGGAAAAAAAAGGATTGAAAATATTCAATAAAAAACTTCTTGGGTCTAATTGATAAGATGCGCGGATAAGAAAGTTAGATGCTTGCAAAAGATACGTACTTCAAAAGTGTAAGAAAAGCCGCTGGTTCCACATCCGGTACTTCTATGTCCTTCTTGTTCTCTGCCAAGCCACCGTAGAACATTGCGTAGAAGACGGAACTTCCGGTAGCCAGTACGTACTTGTGTGCGGGTATAGATTGCGTGTGTCCTGCAATAATTATGCACTGGTGTTACTGATATGATTTCTTTTTTAAGAGAGTTTTTTTTATTGAGCGAAGACGTGGAGATATTCTTTACCAGGACTGCCGACGATAAATTGAATGTCGGCCATGAGGTGGTTGTTGAACATAGCGGCATTTCGTTCACGGACAGTCGGCTTTGTCGCTTGCCAATTGGGATCTTGCGTGCAGTCTTCAGGAGATGGAATATTCAGTTGTGTTACTGGCGAGGATAAGGAGGAGAGTGGGGATGCGGGTGTACTTAGTGGTTGGGTTATTATTCCTTCTCGTTGTAAGATGACCGATGAGGATAGTGGACTCACCGATGGAGGAGAGCCTGACACATTGTTCGGCGACTCCGCTGTAACAGAAAATTATTTTATAAGTATTTACTGGTTCTAGGGCTTCTTCATTGTTGAAAAAAAGGTATCTTCATCTTTGAATTTCATTCCAGGCTTGTGAGCAGTCAATTGCAGAAGTAATTGCTGAAGGTGTTAGTAGACTGGAGAGAATTGTAGCGAAGAAGCATTTATTCAGTTACTGCGTTGCATCTTTTATATCAATAATTTTTTGATAGGGGATTGTATGACGTAACATGGGTCTTGTTTCTGGTAGACAAGTTTTTAACTTCTAGCACAGAAGGAAAGTTGTGTCTTGTTCTGTTACCATTTTTGGTATTGCGCAAAGCTGCAAAATTATGATGGCTCGGAAAGTATAAGCAGTTATGGACTGTAAATGTATAGTTGCGAACACGCCCATGAAAAGCAGAAAAAATTTAGCATACAGAACATAAGTTTCATTCACCATTTTCGATGAAATCTGCAAAGTTATCCATTAGTTTATGAAGTAAGGAGACACTGTAGCATGCGTGCTTCGTCCAAGGCTATAGATTAAACTGAATGTCGTCTGGAATATCATTCGAATGCTTGAATGCTAATATCACATTATGTTTTGTTAATCAAACATACACGCGTTAGATAACGATACTAAATTTGGCTACAATTTGAACAGTGGGTGATCTATTGCGTAAATGGAGTAGCTGATATTATTCAAGATACACAAGACTTTTATCATTTGTATGGGTGAAAACCAATTAGTCAACAGGACAGTTTTAAGAGTAATTAATCATATAATATTCTTTCTTATTCTGTTTTAAATTCGTGAGTATGAAGTTTATACCAAACTGTATTCTGGCTTTACCGTAGGATATTTTAAGGCATTTAAATACAAATGCAGGGCCACAAAATTATCTAAGAAATTCAAAAGGGTATTTCAACGTTCGTATAACATGAATATTTATAAAAAATCAATAAACAAAATTGTCATCGTCAGATTGATTTACATGTTACTTGAGTGGTAAGAAATTCGAAATGAGTGCAGTCAGGCACCTTCAATACTCTACCCCTCCTTAGTGAACGAACAAGCGTTTTCATATCTCTAGTACCATTCCCAATACAATGACCAATGGACGAAAAGCAGTCTGCTCTTGTCGCCAGCAAAAATCTCGTTCATTGATCCCTTCTTTGCTACTTGCAAGAGTAAATAAAAAATAAGATATTTCGGTCCTGAATTCGTTCACTATCGAGGGGCATGACTGTAATTGAATCTTAGCATCAGCTGCAATCTTAACCTGGTTTCAATCGTATTTAAAAATTTTAGACCGAAAAGGAATCAGTATTAAGATGTCACATGATATGATCCATCTCTCCCATTGATTCATTTATAATCAGTTTGTCAAAAGTAACACAGAGCTGGGACCAAATTGCAAATAATTACTTAGGTTAGATCACAAGCTATTCGTCACAATCAAAGATGATTCAACACCTTTGTGTTTTTTCCTATTTACGACGCCATCAAGAATTCATTTAACTTGCTTTCATCGTCTCATATAACGAATACCAATTTGTCACGTTGTTATCTAACAAGCAAAACAAAAAATGATTATAAAGATCAACGACACAAGATGTAATCGAGTAAACTGCCTGACTGCGTCTCGTATTCTCGTGGTTGATTTTATTCGATCGCGTTACGTCAAATCCAGACATTTACCGTCGGTGTACATAATTCTGGACGTTCAGAAAAGACCGTCACTAATCAATTACGGCCGTCCAAGAAGATAGGTTAACATTTTATACACGACGGCACAACCGATTGTCACAACAGAAAACAGACACGAATGTTTCTTAGGTTCTGAACGTAACACGTGAGTGAGTGAATACTCTGCACGCACGACGTGCTTGATAGGAGAAAGATGGAGATACGTTATTTCGTTTAACGCCACGTTCGTGCGTTCGGTTTTTGTTCGGCCGTTTTCGGCTCGAGTTGCGTTTACGAAGGTGGCTTGCAGTAGCGTACTACGTGCTACAGAAACCTGGTGCTTATACATAAAAAAAACTCTATTGTAACATTAAGAGCAGAAAGATAATAAGTAATTTTTATTATTCCCTATAATTGTTATAATAAATTAAATCTGCCCTCGACGAAAATAAACAAATTTGGCAAAGTTCCCATAGACTCCCCGTTAACGTCTTTGGGGTGTCGCAAAATCGATTTTTTTTAATAGCTTTTTTTGACGTGCTGTATATGTACGACTTAGTTTATTTAGGTATCTCTAATTATGTTTATAAAAAGAAAAATTATAATCAAAGGGTGTCGATGTGACGAGATCGATGAAACTGCTTTAGATCGATCTATCGATTATAAATTTCTTGTTTTTTTTTAAATGGCGGTCGGGCGTAACGTACATCATTTAAAAATAAACGTTACTGCCGTAAAGTGAAAGATGAAAGAACCTATATTTGTACAGGCTGTTGCGTATTTATATCGAGTCTCACCGTTCACCCAAGCGTTCGTCTGCGTCACTGCAATATTCTCTTGAAAGCGTTTCACCGGTTTGGTAGCGATTTTCGAGTATAAATTCGACATGGCCATTGTGCACGTCTCGACGCAGTCGTCTTTCTGTTTTTATCTTTATTATAGTCTCTCTTTTTCTCTCTCTCTCTCTTTCTCTTTGATTTCCTTTATTCTTAATCTTGTTCAAATTCAGCGCAAAGAGCTGCACGGCCGCGGTGTGACGATCACACGGGCGCCATTTTCGACGGCCGACTGAAGAAAACAGCAGTTCTCGACGCCGGTCGATAGGAGGCAGACGACGTCGGGACGCGCGTGCCCGATAGATAAATTCATCTTTGGATATATCTCGTGAGATAATTCTAGATAGCTGCGTGCACTTTTATCTATTAACGTGCGAATGCGCATGCGTCGTTTGCGGTGCGGAATATCACTTCGTAAATTTAAAAAAAAGAGGAAAAAAATTGTGAAATCGGCTTTGTCAGGGATTATTTTGAAAAAGATTTTATCGGCGTACAATTTATTTAAAATCGTATCATCCTTGTTCAGGGATTTACTCGAACGTTGCACTTTTTTAAAATTCTTTATAATGCTGTCGCCCTTCTTGACTGATTATTTGAATTATAGTTAATTTATATATATATAAGAATTCTTCATTACTGTTTCGGAGTCTACGTGGTGTTTGTCGTAGTTTTCAAAGTCTAAGCGTTTGTCGTCATAGTTTTCAGAGTCTAAGAGTTTGTAGTCATAGTTTTCAAATTTTAAGAGTTCGTCGTTATAGTTTTTTGAGACTGGCAGACTCCAAAAACTATGACGACGAACCCCTAGACCCTGGAAACAGTGAGCAAGATCAATGCCCATACTCTTGTCAGACTGCCCATACTGCCAGTCTTGAATCGGACCAGCAGCAAGACTTTGCCCATACTTACATTTTCACACATATATATTACACATTAACAGCTCGAATTATTGTTATCCAATTAGTACTTTAATAAGTTAGTAACGAGTTGAACCATGCAGATGAGTTAGGATGTTGTTAACCTCTAGAGAACCGGCATTTTTGCTTTGAAATTTAGTATTTTTTTTACAGGAATTTTATGTATACATGGAATCTATAGATCACGAGGAGGTGTCGAGTTTGTTGCTGGCCACTAAAGTGGCCAGCGCGGTCCCGACCGTTACGACTAATGTAAATTTTCCAAATATCTATTTGAATACTTCTAGAGGTTTTTGACATCGCTAAACACGATTTTAAAGTCAGATTGAAAATCAGACGTGCCACCTAGTGGCAGAAAATAGAATTACAATCTATCGTCACCGCAATTGCAAGTATATCAGTAGTGCGGCTAAACTCAGCTAACTCAGCTAAGACTCCAGGGTCCAGCTCTGCGTTTTTAGAGCTATATCAACGTAATATTGCTAAATTAGCGTCATATTCTTTTATTTTATGTATAAATAGTAAGTGAATGTACGCGTGAAAGGATTCCACATTTATTTGAAGAGACCGGAAACGACCGTTGAACGATACATCTCTGCCGGCCTATGAAACCGCATACATGCAAACAAATACACTTATATATGTCAATACATTATATTGAAGCATAAATATATTACTCAAATATGCATATTTTTCTATGATTCATCTTAATTTGCATATTATACTAGAATCTGTTTCTGGCCGCTATGACGGCCACCGCGACCTTCTAAAGGTTAATCAGCTAGATCTAAATGCCAAAGGGGAAGAACACAAAATCATTTCCCATACAGAAATACCTTTGATACGCAAAAGACGGATATTTATCTACCGCAATAGATGAACATAAAAATTTCATAGCATAAAGAACGAAGTTTCCGACGATCACGAAAATATATTAAGGAAAGACTCCAATTAAACAATAACAAGGCGCTCGCAATGGAAATGCAAATTGTGTCGTTCTATCGACCGAGTTCTATTTCCCGTTTCTAGTTCTTTCTTTTTCTCTTTCAGTAACTCCCTCGCCAATTCCAATTTCAATTGCCCTGTAAACCGTAAGCTCGTGCACGCGGAAGTAAAGGGGAATGCGAAATGGCGGTGCAAAATTAACAAGCGAATCGAATCCACTGGGCCCGACGTTGCGTGCACTTGTTACTCATTGAAAATTCCTTTTTTCTCGCGCATTATGACTTACAACGCGCATTGCGCACTTGCCTTATGTCAAATAGTGCACTCCGCATACATTCGTTGCCCTATGCCCTCCAACATACAACTGTACACTCGCAGGCAAAATTATCATCGAAAGTGGAGTCTTGACAATGATCAATTTAACGAACGACCGGTGAATTGTATATCAAGGTGGTATCGATTATCATTTTGTTTCAGGTGAAATTTTCGATTTTTGAAAATGCTATACGTTGTATAATAACGAAAATACAACATTTTCATCGCGAACCCAGTCGTGCTCTCTATACCTATATTTTCGTTATCATTCGCGCATTGTTCTCGTCAATACTCGCGATAAGATACTTTTTGGCGGTTTGCGTAAGAATTTTTATTTTTCAAGATTCAAATGACGATCGTGATTCAGTCATACGCGTCGTTTCTAATTACGCTTCCATTTATGCAACTTACGCTTTCCTTCCTGATCGCGAATGACGCAAGTGAACTCGATTGGCTATTCAGCGGCGAAGAAACATTTTGAGATTAACGTTTAGCGAATGTTACGAAATATCGGTAACGTTATGAAACAGCAGTAACTCTTTAATCTTCTTCCGTGATAAGGAGCTTGTTGCGTGATAAGGAGAAATTATGCAGCTTTAGTGTCTTTATGTAATTGTAAATAGAGTAGGACACTTATTACAGCATTGGGAGATGGAGAAGACTTCGTTGGTGCTTACGCCACTGCTTAGTGATACGTTTACTAGGTTGGAGAGGGGGTAAATCAGCCAACGGCGTAGCATTCGTTAGTTGCATCATTGAAAAGCGATACTGTACAAATCATAATTACCAGTCTAAAAATTTTAATTATATCGTGACCCGTGTCAATAACCCTTTAAACGTAAACAATTTGCTTTGCGTAATATCGCGTAATCTTAAGATAAATAAATTCGGTCAAGTAAAGTTCTGATACGTTTCTGTCTAGCCGAGGAACGTAAACAGTTCCCGGCGTATACAGATATATACATATGCTTTTAGACGGATGCTTCTTTCGGTTTCCAGTCGACGTGCATTTGGCGGCAAAATTCAAAATTTCTTGTATGAATAATTCCCTGCGATATGCATTTTTATATTGGGTCGTATATCCGTTTACTAGTCGTGCTTGCGTTTTAATCGATAGGAATATTCAACGAACGATTAATCACTTCCACGCGTCTCGATCAGACAGTCGACTTACAATTAGATATATTCAAAAATAACGGTCGCCGTGTGAAGTTCGTCTAGAGTCACGTTTTTTTTCAGTCACGAATTTAACGTACTAAAGAATTAACGTTTATTTACAAGTAAACTCACGTGCTTTCGCCGTCAGAATCTTTTTCTTCATAACCCCAACATTTCTTCGGTAACCAGCAGCGCCTTGAAAGGATTTCATTCGCACGAAAATAATAGCCCAACACGAGATCGTCGCGTTCGGCCCTCAAAATACGTAATGGACGTGTTGAATTGTCGTTGTCGTTGTGTATTTCCCTTTAGTTTACGTCTCTTGCATTGTTTTTCCACTAAGGTTTACATTACGACCGAAGAAAAAATAAATGCGTTAATCACGACTGTTATTTTCCGTGATCGCGCGCCTCTGATCGTCGGCGTTGCTGTAGCGATTTTCCTGCACTTTTTCTAACGCTGAAAATAGCACGTCTTGTCGCGCTTTATACTCGACGCATTGTGCACGCTCCTTGAGGCCAAGAAGAGTAACTCTTGCACGATGCCGTGGCTCCAGTGTCTAGTGCGTTGCTTGGCCGTCCAGAAAGAGCCGTTCTCTTAATTAAACAATTAAAGATGGTGGTGGGAGGCAACGCACGTCGACACATCTGCCGGGCATATTTATTCGGACAAGATTCCTTTTACTCTTTGTTTCTCGCGCGACACAGTCATTCCGACATATGTAATGCGTTGAATGGTTTTATCACTTTAGATACAACGACGCCATTGTTATTTAGGCTGCCGATGTAAGACGTAGTATTTCTTTAACTTCTCCATTGTAAAATTATCGAATTAGTTTTCTTTGTTGTCTTTTTTCTTCATTGTTTTTGGATTTTTTGTCGCCTTTCACAGAATTGGACAATTTCTTTGTCTGTTCCTTTAAGATTTCTTCCTGCCTACCGTAGTATCACCGACTGCCGTATATGGCGCAAGGGTGTACTCTTGGTACACACATATGATACACACGTGGGCAAATTGAAGCTCCTGAAGAACTAGATAAGAAAAAATAAACAACAACAAGACGATTCCTGTATAGTTTAAAGACCCGTTATTCGAATCGATAGAATTTGAAATTTACGCGGTAAATTTGAATCTCGTACACCGTTTGCTTTCTAATTACCCTCGTGGTAACTTGGCAAAGTTGATAAATTTATAGTATTTTTTGCTGTCGCACTTTATACAAGTCGATTCGACAATTCGTTTATAAGCGTTTTACGACGCGTTCGCATTAATGCATAAGTTAGCGACACTCCGAACCTCGTGGAGCGAATTAGACATTGCTCCTAGTTAGAATAGTTCGAGTTAAAGGGGGTCAATTCGATGCGTCGATTCGTTTCGATACGTGTACATATATGTATATACATATACACACGTTAAAAGTTTCTCGAAGTTTGTCTTACGACAATACCAATAACAACAATAACAACTTTGACTTGCGTAAACGTCACGAAGTTTCCTTTACATTCATTCGCTTTGTTTGAGTTTCTCTGTATACTTTAAGGCTTACGAAAACTTCGAGGGGGTAATATTGGCGAAAATACAGACATACAAGTTAAATGGCTTTTCCCGAATTTCTACTTAGTTCTAACCAACCCTTCCTGCCATTTCATCCCCTCCTGCCCCATTTGATGTCTCGCGAAAACATTTATTGGCAACGAAAAGTGAAAGCATGTAACGGTTTTTTAAAAATTTAAATGACTTTAAGGTTAGGTTAATTTTTTTTATTTTCAATTAACGAACGACTACTTGTACAGTGTTACCAACCTGCTGCGCGATTGTTCCTTCTTCTATATGTGCGAAAACTTTGATTGACAGTTGGTACGCGATTTGCCTCGCTCACAACTGGACGATTCTCGTCCGACGGCGCTGACAGTCTCATTGTCGTCGATTGCATATCCTCATCCTCGAGTAGCAGCGCTGCCAACTGGGCGATACCGCGATTCAAACCGCCACCCTGCTCGCAAGCGGAATTGCCGCCGAGTCCGATTCGCGAACCGATTTCGCTGACAACATCGCGCATCAACATTTTTGATAGTTTTTTTGACGTGCGGATGGCATCTGTTGATTGACGGATTTATTTCTTTTCTTTTTTTTTTAATTGATTGCAAATGGTATTCCTGTTACGTGACTGCCGTCACTCTTTAATCGTTACTGATTCAATGAATCAATTATCACACTTTAATTATCAATTATGGTAAATTCATGTCCCGCGCGAAAGCTGATTTTGAGTTCTGATTTTTTTTGGAACTTTATTCACGATATTGTTTAATGATCGATGTTGAGATCTTGACGTTGAGGATCGATGATTGTTAATGAGTGTTGATCGTCAGTTGGCCGTAGTTTTCTTTGTGGGTGCACTGTAAAACAAAGAAGGAAATGTGATAGATAAGTCTTGATGATTTTTTAGATTGAATTGAAAATAAAAAATAATTGTTTATTGACTTTGAATCGATACTGGTTGACGTTGATAATCGATTGTTGGCATATTGCGATTTTTCTTTATTTATCTGTTATTCCTCGGATCGTGGAATTTTTGAAAATTCTCACTAACATTTAATTATACGTTTGTTAGAAATTTGGTTTCTGCAATGGGTTTGGTTAGCATTTAATTTTCGTGAATTTTCACATTGTCTTTATTGTAACCCAATAGCGTCATCGACTCATTGAAATCGAATCACTCGACATTTTCCATGACGATAATTGTCGTCGGACCGGTTTGTTATTGCCGATGGCATTCACGCGGCTACGACCTGATCCGGCTAATTAAGTCCATTTTTATTTGGAATTTTTTTCCCATTAACGCAACAACTTAACCGCACGAGGTTTCAATCTAATAAAATTTGTATTCAAATATATATAAAAATTAACGACGTGATATACAAGATATATTTTAATTTTCAAAATTTCATAAGCACTATCCGAAACGTGATCTAAAACGTTTGCAAATGTCATTCAGTTTTTTTCTGTTACACCTAATAAATAATTAAGGGGACTCCGTAAATTAGGGAAAATCATAAATAACAGGATTTTGAAAGGAATTTTTTGTATTTTTCACATTCAAATCGAAAATTTCGGGTCGGATTACTCTTTCAGCATTGACTTAATTATTACGTAACTGGTGTCAAAAAGTTTGTTAACCTTGCAGAATGTCCGCTGAACTCCATTTTGGGAAAGAATCTCTGTCAAAAACCTGTTAGTTACGATTTTCGTTTATATTTAACTCGCATGGTAACGAGAGGTCCGAAATCCCCTTAAAGGCACTTGCACTTGAACCGTTGCCACAATAAAAATGTTTAAAAATTGTTTAAATTTTCTAACTGTACGCTAAGCATTATTATTAAAGAATTACTATCTGGTAATGTCGAACTTACCAAAAGCGCAACAAGTGAGCAGTATAGAACTGCTGTATGTACTTGACGACAATGAATTTATTATTGTTATTATTCGCGTACACGCAATGTATAATTTTTAGGAAACGAAACAAACAGTCCGAAAGTAAGTAGGAAACTGATTGCCGAGGTGGAGTTAACCGTTGATCAAACTTCTTTAAGACTTTACATATGTCTTTCCCCCACTCCTTAGCAACTATAACAATAATAATCATGCACAATTATAGTTGTACAGTTGCACGTGTGAAGGTGTCGGTCTATATACTATTTACCTGGCATTGCAAATGGCGATTCTTTTATATACATATAATGTGAACCGACTTAGACTGTTTTTTTCGTTTTTTTTTTTATGTAGCTACATAATATACTAAGTTAACAAACAATAACGATTCGCTTTCGTACTAAAAGTCAGCGGTAGCAGCCATCGTTATTTATTTGTCAATTTTCATTGAACGTTGGACGTCAAAAATTCGGGTATTGTATGAATACGGGATTAGCATCAGGGTGACGTTTTTTTATGATTTGATATTTTAGTGCCGGTCATTTATTTGTTATTTCAAACTTTTCGCGAGATGCAGATGAAAATTTCGAAAATATTTGACAAAGGGTGTATGAAATTTTTTAAAAATAAATTGCTCGTTACTATAAGACTCGTTGCGATTGCGCGGGAATTCAAATACGAATTATGAAATTTTGCAAATTGTGCAAACCTATACAAACGTGAGAACTCGATGCGTATGTATACACGAGGCTTTTAATGGTCCAAGTATGGGTCGCCATTTTTTCCTGGCTTGATATGTCGTGAGAGAAAGCCTTTGTTCGTTACGCTTACCTAACCTGATAAATTTCATGCAAGACCCGGTGGACGCCTCGCGACGCCGTCGGCGTCGCGTAACGCGCGATCCTACCTGTCGTTTTTCGAAGCGTCGAAGATTTGCGTAGAATAAAAAAAATCTATACCAGCAAAATTCATAGCAGCAATGACAGCTGTCAATTCGAAATTTTTACCAATGACAATCTGTCAATTCCCCGAATTCAGTCATTGAGCAACTGACCAGGAAAAAATTCCCAAAAAATTCCACAAAATAAAAAATATCTATTAGGTTGGGGAAAAAGAAATCCATTATTTTTTCGGTAGATGGCTGTAGTAATGGATAGTAAAAATAATGGATTTCTTTTTCCCCAACCTATTACTTTTACATTAGACTGTCAATGATTATACTTAATTACACCTTAGATTTAATTACTCCATTATGCATTGCGTGACGTACAATAGTTACTATTTCAATTCGAAATGATACTCAGGCGATCATGACGTCTCGTAATAAAAAAAAAACGAACCTGACCTTGACTTTGCACTTCATTCTATTTTGAAGAATGAAATGCATCCTTTTTGGTATCGATCAAATTTTTTTTATTTCCGATTATCACCGCGATAACACGTCTGTTATTAATACCCCTTTTTTTCATAGAGAATTAATTGCTTGTACAAACTCGACGCCCGGCGTCTACCGTCATTAATTTCATGCAACTTCATTACGTGATTGACATAAGATAATCATCAGATTGCATATTGTCATTCAGTATGGTGCTTCGCACTTCATTGACGTGCATAACCTGCAACATCATACCGTGTGACGTGACGCATAACTCGAGCGTATTAACGTGTTTTCGTAAATCAATTTCCCAATATATGTAAATGCGACGATGCAATTTGAAGATTTTAACCTGAAATTTTGAAAACTATTACAGAAAGAGGAAGTAAGCTAGGTTTGTTGAGACTCGTGAGGATATTATTGTGACGTATCCCCATTGTACTTCTTCATTACTGATAAAGCATCTTTATCTTCGATAACAGATAGGCTTTTCGTAAATATTTACTGTTGGTAATGATAGTCGCTCAGATATTCAGCCGTCTTTAGATTATATGCGTTTTAAATTGCGTCTCGAATCATTATCGTGATTTATTTTTGAATTTCAAACGTGAACTTTAAGCATAATTTATTAGGTAATTCATTATTTTCATTGGTCGGTATACCTAGCTTCGTTTGTGTAATCACAAAAAATTGATTGATAACGTAAATGTTTTTTGAATTTACCATCGAATAATTGACGCAATTTTTTTAGGTGATATGGCCCAAATTTTTAATTATTTTTTAATTAAAGAAATATACAATAATTTGTTGATTTCTAAAATTTCACAAAAATTGTCATTGATTGTCCTTATCACGGATTAATTTATCAGCGCGAATATTTGTGTCTTTAAATCAACGATCGCACAACCAAAATCGAGCTCAAAAATGGAAAATACAAATTAAAAAATATATTATCATTATTTCTGTCATTAAGCACAGTACGTACATACGTATAGGTTGTTTCGATCACCTATAAGTTTATTCGATCAGCATACCGATCGAATAAAAAAAAAAGTCATCGACATGGACAAGTGTCACGATCCGACCTTCGTGTTAGGCAGAGTGTCGCAACAACGTAGTGGGATTAATCGAGTCAAGGTCATCGCTAGTGATGTCGCAGATTGCTCGTCCCGCAAAAATATATTCGCACACACGTTACAAGCCTAAGTCGTCAAAGTTTATGAAACATTTGATCACAATACTCACAATGATTATTCCATCACAATTTTCATTACGAACAAAAACGTCATGACCTCGCATCAAGGCACTTGACATCACTCATTAACGCACCCTGTTTTTTTTCTTTTTTTCATCGACTTTACATAACACGAGAATTCGCAATTTTCTTTGCACACAAATAGATTCGCATTCTTTTGTTTTTACGTTGACAGTAACGCAAGTTTATGTGTATCTCATATATTTATGGTTCCAATCTGGTTTCACTGTGATTCACATTTAAAAAATTTTTTTATCACTCTTGGCAGCCCTTTCGAAATTCCGTAGAAAAAACAACAAAAAATGAGAAATTTTATAATGACTTTTGGAATTTACGCAGAAATTCTTTTCGCGCGTCTCGCGCAAGATTTTATATGAACTGACATCGCGATTCGCGACGCTCTCTTACTACACTACTGTCTGCTGACACGTGTCCCCACCATTGCTACTCGCTACCTTCGATACTCGATGATCGCTTTATGAAATAGCACTGGAGCGTGTATTGTTGTTGTCGAGAAAAAAAAAAAGGTATTTCAAAAATTTCACAGACTCAATTATTAAGATCACGAATTGTTGCGAATTGATCGCGTATCAAAGATATCACTTTCACTTTGGTTAAGAACGCAGCAGCCTTGAATCGTTGATGAGATTTTTCTTTGGTTTCTTTTTCTTTTTTAGGTTAGCTTTTAACGCGAACTCGACTCGACCTCGTTGTCGCGATTCTCTTTTAAGATCTTAACTGTCTCTTTTTCTCTCGTTAGGCTCCTCGGGATTCCGTGACGCGAGTACCACTTTCATCCTGGCCGCAGACGCGTTTTCATTTGAGCGACAGAGCGAAAGTGCACGTTCACTTTCGATAATCCGATTGCTCCATTTTGTTGTGGCTACATTCACGTTGCTCTACAGTGTGAGTTCTCGATTGTCTGGCTTTGCCAACAGACTCCGCCCCCGCTTATAGTTGTTCTCTAGTTTGCGCGGGAATTTCCAATTTTGACGTTTGATTTGAAACAGCTTTTTTTTTCGTCTAACGTAAAATCCGTGAAATCCAATTGAAATTCCGAGTCGTTGATTCTAGAAAGTTTTTTTCTTCTAACCGACGACTATTTTTGTTGGTTCTTCTGTTGAATCCCAGTTTTTGGAAGTACTTGGTCACGAATAATTATTACGATGTTAAAGTACCACCGACATGTCATCTGGCAATTACCGTAATGACGTCAAGGACATAATTCTTGAAATCAACTCAGTGCCATTTAAATTTACATGCTTTTTAAACCTACTGACTTTGATGTATGTACACTGACTGATTCATCTATAAGGTGATGACACTTTTCGAATCGGTGGGAAGTTGCAAATGAGAATTTTGCAAGTAAACGTTGGTATTTCCAAGGCACTTTTTATTTCCAAGAAATATTTTTTTTCTTTTGTACAATAATTATTTTCGTTCGCATAATTTCGTAGCTTCCTGTATGACAACTGTGTAAATTTTGTTTTTTTCGAAATTTTTTTTCACGTTACCGTCATGCCACTGCCGTCACGATATAATGGTATAACGACGGTATAATTATAATCTATATATATATATACACACATCACTTGATATATTTTTGTCGAATTACTTATTATTATTCTATATTGTTATTATTACAGATCCATGCCTATACATTATACGATTCGCAAACAGATTGGAATTTGGCGAAAAAACTCACGAAGTCTCGATGACGGCGTTACGCGTCGTTCAGCGAATGAAGAGGGACAGCATCCACAGTGGTCGTCGACCGTCAGGATTGTGTGGAGCTGGTGAGAAAGAGGAAAGAACAAAAATAATATGACAATAAAAAAGATCAATAAAGTCGCGCAAAACTAGGAGTCGATTCACGAATGATTTATTTGACAGAATTTTTTGCAAATTTTAAATTCGATTAATAAAAGGATATTTCACCATAATAATCTTTAGAAGAATTATTGCTTGAAGCGAAAGAAATAAATTTCTTCTTTCATTTCCATTTTGATTAAGTCCTTGCGACTCTTTGATTTGCATCTACAATTTATACGTTGCATAATGCCACTCGTTAAATTAGCTTAATACGGCATTTGCACGCTTGGACTATTGTGCTGGAAGATTTTTTTTTACTTTTTGTTACCAAAGTACTTTCTGCTGTTGGATTTTAATCCTTTTTTTGTGACTAATACGACAGTACATACGATTTTCCTTTTTTTTCTGGTAAACAATTGAAAACATTTTTTAATACTTTGTTTTGGTTGTTGTTGTAGCACTGTTGATAGCCGCCAGGTTACACGAATTCAACAGATCGCCCGGCGATATAATTAAGATCGTCAAAGTGCACGAATCCACTTTACGCAAAAGGTACAGAAAATTATTTACCCTCCATCAGTATTGTTGCAAACATTTTAAAAGCCTTCATTACAAAGATGATAGAATTTTTCGATATTTTGTTTATCCCGTCAATCTGAAAGTGACGACTGACAGTATAATTATTTACGTTTGCAGTAGACTCTCGTTAAGTGAACCTTTTTGGGTGGTGCAGGGGAAGAACGATACGAAGAAAACGATCGCTTAACGAGAGCCCCCACTCTTCCACAGTTCTTTATCAGAATTCATTGTCTTTACTTGCTTCCAAACACGCAGTCCTTCCGCGATTGTTTGTACTGTGACATTGCAGTTCTTATCTGCACGTCACGAGACTACGATACACTAAGAATGAAGTGCGGGTTGGTTCTACAATGGTAGGGAGGCTAACATTACAGTATATACAATGATAAGGTCGGGTAGCTGTTAATGGGGATAATCCATAATGCTCCGTGACGCAAGAGACGCTACCAAACGTAGAAGAAGCGTTCATTTAACGAGCCTTCACTAAACGGGAGTCTACTGTATACGCATTATTGTTTCTTATAAATGGGATTGCAAGTGAATAAAAAATAGCACCAGTAGGAGCAGTTAGATACTCGTTAGTGGGAAATATACTTTGAATCCTTTGTAGGTTAATAAGAAGACGACTCATTGTTATGTAATCAGCTGGCAGTACCAGAAAATTTTAATACGATTTTCATACGGAGAACGGAGAAAATTGCCGGTCTACTTTTTGTCTTCGTCATTGAAACAATGGTTAATTTACAGATTAATTGAATTCGGAGACACACCGTCTAGCGCTTTGACCTTGGAAGAGTTCATGACAGTTGACCTTGAAGAAGAGCAGGATCCCCCAGCCTTTAAAGCTGCGCGAAAAAAGGATCGCGAACGTTTGCAAAAGGTAATGAAATTTTTTTTCCTAGTCGTAAGGCTCTACAAAAAATGACGTCAGACAAGATGCCACCGTATGGCGGCAATTTTAAATGGATCACGCGTCGAACTGTAATTGAATTTCAGTTGGAGAATATGGGAACGGAGTTCAACGAATTGCAGAAGGAAATCGAGAAGCAGTTGGACGAGCAGAAATCAGCGAAAGGAAACCGACGGAAAGAATGTAATATATTTTTCACGTGTAACAACAATGGGACTGTAGGAAAAATTAATAAAATAAAGATATCGATGGTGTCCTAAGAGAGTTATCGCCAATGAAGTATAACTCGTCAGGCGTTTTTGCAATTTCGCAAATATTAGCCAATCGTAATTGTCGAGTTCTCAAGGTCCCAGGATACTTTAGGAATCCTGTGGTCATTTCTATATTTAATCGTTCAATTCAGCTGTTCAATTTCCATGCTGATTGGCTGTTTAAAGTCCGCTGCTGGAACGTAATAAGACGTTGCTCCTAAACTTTAAAGTAGTTCATGAGATAGTAATCGCTTAAGAAAAGATAATAATTATATAAATACGTTTTAGCGTCCATTGTCGAGGAATTGGATGCTGATAGATTTATCGCGGAATCGAATTTGACCGTTATACAACATTGTATGATTGGCGATCCTGATGATCCAGTTGAAGAGGCCCCAAGTCCTACGCCGTTGCAATCCAGTAGCTCATTAATCACTGGACTAGGTATATAAAATTTTTAATTATACAACTGATATATCAACACTGTAATAACCGTTATATATTATCTGATAACGTAGATATATAGAAACTTGATAATATTGGACCAGAAAAAAATTGTATTCATAACGTTACTCGAGTCTGAGCCAGAGTACAATATTTTATGAACACAAGCACTTTGAAATTCACTATGAACCCAGTGAAAAATAATTTTCACGAAATTAACACTTGACAAATTCTGATTTCTATTGGAAAGTTAAAATCGTACCAGTAAGTTTTTTTTACTAAGTGAAGGGGTAGGTAGCCGGAAGTTTTAAAAGCTTCTTTTCTTGCTCAAGTCGTTTTATGGAACTCGTGGCGGCAGCCGTTTTAGTTAAAGTTTCTGACCTAGATTTTTCGTGTATTTAGTCGTCGTCACGGACCAATGGCCGAGTGTGAAGTTTCCTTGGCTTTTGTATAGTATATGCTTTTACTGGTCGATTCTAACTGGTTCTTGTTATATCTTTCTTGCAGATTTGTTTGTTCTTATAAAATGAAAGCGTGCGAATTTACCGCTTCCACCGAAATACCGAAAGACTCTTTCTTGTATGAATTTTTTGGAAAAACTATTTAACGCTCTCATTCGTATTCTCTTGAGCGTAACTTTTCCTTTATGTTTACGCTAGTCTATTTCTTATGCTCAAACTTTGTGTTATCCTCATACTGATTCCAGAGTGGATATAGAGGACGTTTCAGTAATAATCGTCGAAATTGTATATGCGACAGCATTCGGTCATATTGTAATAAATAATATTTGATTTCGAATTTTTTTATGCGAATGCATTTTTTTATTATTGATTATATTTATTTGTTTTTTTTTATTAGGACCGGATATAGCTTCTATGGGTTTGGCGTCGTCGTTGAGTGACCGGGCCAGCGTGACAAAGGAAAAGACAAATGAGTTTTTTGAAAATGTGAGAATATACATTTTTTTCCCGTTTTGGATATATTAGTAGACTAAGGTTGGATTCTCATTGTGGCGCACAGCGCTTTTGCGCCCGTGAGTGGAACAGAGAGCGAAAGAGAAACGAGCGAGAGGACGCATCTTTCCCTCTCGCTCACTCATCGAAAATGTGGCGCAAAAGCGCTGTGCGTCTGTAGTGAGGATTCAGCCTAAGATTGTGTTTTGAACGAGGAAGGGAGTAAAGGGAAATAATTTTGCTTCGATCGTAGAATACCGAAGAGATTGACATAACGGACTTTGATGATGACGAATTGGACGGTTATATATTGACAGAGAAGGAGACCCAATTCAAAACTTCATTATGGAACAAAGTCAACGCGCAATATTTGGTGGAACAAAAAGGTAAAGGAAATTTTCGAGTGGGCGTTGCTCGAGATATCGAACTGTTTAATTGTGTTCGTGACGTGTTAATGGCACCAATTAAATTCCAGAGAAGGAGGAGAAGCGTCAGAAGGAGAAAGAGGAGGGGAAGCCCGAGAAAAAGAGGAGAAGGACGACAGTAAAGAAAAATAAAAATCAACCACCAGCCAATAGTGCTGGTGAGTTTTGAATTTTTTGTAATTACATTATCTGTCAGTGATCAACACTTTTCGGAAGTTTCAATTTCCGTTAAGACTGTCGATTATTGGGAAAAGTCGTTTGAATTTCCCGCGTTAATTATCCTGACTTTTGGGGTTTCACAAAAGTCTTGAGGAATCCAAGTACAATACGTTATTTTCTTTTATTTCTTCGTTTCAGGGGAGGCAATCGAGAAGATGCTCCAAGAGAAGAGGATATCGTCGAAAATCAATTACGAGGTATTGAAAAGTTTAAACGTTGGCAGCACTGTCGCGACTAGTCAACAACAGAAAGCTCAAGAATCGATTTTGATGTCGCCACGACGATCGGAAGTTGATAATATTCTCGGTACCACCAAACTGTAAGTAATGAAAACCTTTTATTTTATAGATTTAACAAACAATTACCTCAAATACCTGTATAGTATTTCTTCAATATTTATACTTTTCAAATTTGGTATATTTTTACTTCATCACACTTATTATCAGCTTTTTATAAGTCCAGTGTCATTGACTTTTTTCTACAGCAATTCAATATCCCTCAATCAACCGGATGACTCGCCAGTGAAACAAGCAAGAAAATTACAAACGCCAAAAGTGAACGTGAAACGAAGAAAGAAAGAAGACGCAGGATTTCCGGTAGGACCAATCGAAGAATCAACACTGAAAGTGGAGGATCAGCCGCCTACGATACCAGTGGCAGATGTCAACGACGTCGGTAAGATGGCGCCATCGACAATTTTTAAAATTTCAATAATTCGTATATATCAAATATCCAATTTACGATTGTTCCATAAAAGAAATGAATTTATTATTCATACCATGTTTTTTTTTAGATTCCACACCCACAGTCTTCTTGCTCCTCATTTCCCACAAATTAAAATATATCCTGACGTCAGTCCGATTATTCAGAAAATCTTGCACTGTCAGAATCCATTGGGACTGCAGCCTTTTCTGTAGACCTGGCTTTTTTTTTTGCATTAAAACTTTTTTCCCGCATTTTCTCTCGGTCCACGCTCCACAACCGCGTTAGTGTGGCGCTGGTGTTTCAGCCCGAGAAATTTCATAAGTCGCTTTACGAGGTCGTAAAGACTGACGATGGGAATTCTCATAAGACAGTCGAGCGTTGAGTTACTCTGTATACTCAATAGCTTATTCACTTCTCAGCCTAGTATGCTAGTTATTTAAGGAATGCAATAACGTAGGGGGCAGCACTGTACTCTTAACCCTAATTACATTTCCCACCCATCCAATCGTTCGACGTATGCATTTCAATACAAATCTCTCATCGTGAAGTCTCTTTACGTTATATCGATAAAAAAATGCAATAAAATTAAAAAAAATAATAATATTACAAGCCCCAATATCGACTCTCTCTTGTTTCAACCTTCTTTTTAATTTATTCACTGTGTATCGTAAACTCCACCCTATTCTCTTTGACTCGTGTAGACAGACTCAAAATATTTCTTTCTCTCCTCTTTGTGGGGAATGAAAAATTGATATTTTCTCATACGGGTCCATTGACATATGTATGTTTGCAAATAACGGCAGTCCGAAATCAAAGAGCTTGTTCTCGTATGTCACGCGCGTGCCTCGGGGCGAAAATGTCAAATACGATCCTCGAAATTCGACTTTGCCCGTTTTGCGTATTGATTGGTTATCGAAAAGACGTAGAAAAAAAACTATGAGAAAATTATTATTCCTATTTTGTAAAATTATATCTCGTTACTAAATACAGTTAAGAAGTAACGTAAAATCAGACTTGTGGGTGCAATTTGCCAGTTGGGAGATTTATCGGAACCTAACCTAACCTAACCTAACGCCGGTGGCGACCTCTGGAACATTTTCACGCACTATCAACAGTCTGCATAGTTTTACCAAACAAAGTAGAAACAGTCACGATGAATCTTTCACGTGCATGATTTTGCTATGCTTTTGTGAGTGTGTCCTAAGGGATGGTATAAGGGTGGCCCCTTTTTTTTATTACGTGACAAGCATCCATAAAAAACAGAAGCACGCACACAGGCGACAAGTATTTGTACTTATTTGGGATTCCGCGATATTGAACAATAAATATAACTTGATACAGAATATTCTGGGGGTAGGTTTTTGATATTGGATCATCCCTTCTTTTTTTTACTCTATAAATTGACTGTACTCAATATCCACCCTCGTTCGTATAACCAACCCCATTTGAACGAAAAAAAATGGTGTCGTAAAGTCTACTAGAAATTAATTAAAAATGCTAGGAGAATGTTAGTCATTAAAACTAATTTGTGTAATCATCTTGCTTTTCAGTTGACGATACTGATGATTACGTTGACGAAGACGTGGAACCTGATCCCACGGAAATGACTGTCGGCGAGATGCTCGGACGTCACACAGGTGATGACGATTACGAGTACGGATACGAAGACGAGGATTATTGAAATACGTTATTAATACTTTATATCGTTAATACGTATTTAGCATGAAGACTAGTAGAGAGACTATTCTATTAATTATTCTGAATAGCCAGTGAACAGTTTATAGATAATCAACTTAGGAAAGTACAAGAAATATTTGTAACGGTATTTTGCACGAGAGACTGGACAGCTTATTTATTCTTGCAAGAGCAAATTGATTGATACAGTCAACGAGATAATAGCTGAAATTGCATATGACTAAATACAATTTAGTCGATACGATTGATTTAGTCAATACATTACAATTGACAATTTCGCGGAGCGAATGCGAAATTTCAACTTGACTCCAAGATCATGAAACTCTGTCCGATCTCCTTGAACGCGGAAGACTAAGTTTGAGTTCGTGGCCTCTGTTTCACTTCCCAGGGAATTTACTATTGCGTGCACGCATTTCCAAAGCGCGCGAATTCATTCGCAGAACGTTCAGTTTGTTATATGGAAACTTCGTTGTTAGTATTTTAATAACAGTGATAGTCTCTTTCCTATTTTTTCTTTTTTTTTTTCTAGCGGGACTTAAAAGCTCTGACAACTTCAGTATACTGTTAAAGTACGGTTATGTTGATTTTGGCGGAAAATTTATTAGCTTTGGCCATGATAGAAGAGACTGAAGCATTTTCTGAATTAGTATTTATGTGATATTCTTGTAGATAGGTTTATTTATTTAACTTGTGTTTATATTCCAACCGGCGAAGTTGCTTTTGTACTTGTTGCACGATATTTGATAGTGATTTTAGTACGTAATATATAATTTGATCGGTTTTGAAGTCGCTGGATTTTTCTTGAATATTTTTATTTACAAGAATTGGATGGCTTATCGAATTGAAATTGACTGTCGATTGACAATTATAGTTTAAGAAAAAGGAGTTTTGTGAGCGAGCTAAGAATACCGAGGTATACTTTTGTATCATTTTGTATAATTTGAAATATTTCAATATTGTAAAATTCTACATGACACAATGAACAAGAAGGGTAGTAGTGAGGGGATGCAATAGTTACGAGAAAATCTGCTGAGTGTATTCACGCAGTGTATATATATATAAAATGTATATATCGTAAAAATAATAATGGCATCGTGATGCCTACATGTAAACACGACGCGAATACTTTTGGAAAACTTAATTTATTAAACAGCAAAAGTTTTCTTGCCCGAGTTTCGAAAGTTTTACGAAATTTTGCTTCACTCAAATTAGTTTCAAACAAGGAACAATAATCGCGTATTGACCTTGTCGAAGTCGCAAAGCTTGTAGAAACAATAATTGTATTTTTTTTCAACTTATTTATTATAGTATAGTTATCATAGTGATAGGCTAAACGAAAAGTAAACACGAATTCTTCATTGTACGATTATATTTTAACAATGAAATAAATGATGCACAATTGTCATTAATTTGCGCACAAAGAGACGTCCGGTTAACTAAGGCGTTTACAATAATTATTTCAATACAAATAGAACGTTTTGAATGTTCCTATCTTTTCCTATTCTTCTTGACTTTCCATTCTTTAGTGAAAACATTCCTTTTATCTTGCACTCAAGATAGGTTTAGTAATGACGGACGATACAGGCAATTTGTAATTACTTAAAAATTATCATTGTACATCTTGCAAACGGAGGATGGCAAAGAATTTGGAATTTTTTTTATTGGCTTCTCAGAATTCGTATATCTGTGAAGCATGGAGATGTGTACCGGCATTTTCCAGCCGGGAAGACCAAGTGCGACTCCCGTAGTACGTTCCGGAAGTTCTGGAAGTTCCGCGAGGTCTCTCCTCCTTTCTTCTCGGATTCCTGTAAGATGTTCATTGTTTCCATAAAACCGTGAGCGCTAATGTCAGTGACGAGTAAAATATGCTTCAGCGAAATCTCCCATAGAATTTCCTTCAAAGGGGGTCCATTAGGATTTCACTCCCGTTGGAAATGCCACAACGATAATATGGTACAGTACGAAAAACGGTAGTAAAAGTTTAACGTATAGGTGACACCCAAGAACAACAAACAATGTATATAAAAAACAAAAAAAATTAATATGTATCATTTTGACAATGGTAAAGATACTTGCGTGTTATTTACGGTTGCGTGAAAGTGGTACGGGAAGAATAACAAGAAAAATGACACATTTTTTTGTCCTGCTCTCTGCGCATGCGCACTGCGCGAGTACCAATCACGTGTCGTAGGCATCGTATCGAATCACAAATGCACTTTCGATTATCGATGACGAGTGACGTCATTTTTTCGAATCATCATCTTCTTCGGGAAATATCGTACCTTTCGAAAGAAGCGCTTTGTAAAAAAAGTTGATGTGCGATTTATAAGGAATCGAGAGGAAATTAAGGTACAAATTTGGAAAGAGAAACTTCAGTCCTTCGGCATGTACAAAAATTGATTTAAAACACAACGTTTATGGAATTGTTAATGCTTACGAAGAATTTTGGAAAAATGATGAAAATCAATACTCACGTTAATTTTTATTTGTACCTTCAAATTTTTTTAATTTACCTCTCAACGCATCATAATACTTGACCACTGCCCGTTCCTGTTTGTAAGTCTCAACACTTCCGGGTCTCATTACCCTTATTTGAACGATTGCCATTTCCGGTGTAAAATCTTGAAATCTAACTAAATAACAGGCGGCCATGACACCAGTACGACCTCTACCTTGTCGACAATGGACACCGATGACCTAAGTCGTCAGTATAGAATGATAATAAATTGATAGACGACGGTGAAATTCAAAATTTATGATACGCTTAGAAACTCACGTCTTTTGTGAAATACGCTCGCTGACAGATATCAATAAATTGATTGATCTTCTTAACGGTCGGTGCTTCGAATTCCTCAATATATATCTCAGACCATTTCATTCCTTTTGGCAAATCATCGATCGGTGGTTTTCGCTCCATGCTTAACGTTATCAGATGCGTGATTCCCTCTTTTGCAAGAAATCGTAGATTTGCTGCGTTTTGTGGCCAGCCCATACACGCGAGTTTGTCTTTAGGTGATATGAAAAAGATTTAAAAAATTACAGGCCACAAAATCGTGTCAACAAATATTTAACGTACGGTTGTTACATAGATTTTAAATACTGTAGACATTTTATGGGAAAAAAATAGGAAAAACGATTTCTTTCTTTTAATTTAAATAAATCTTACCTGGTACGACCCACGAAAAATTAAATGGCGCGTACATGATGCGTTTCTGCGACATTTTTCTTGAGGTTGATTCACTCTTCTTCTCTTTTCCTTGTACTGTACTGTATTTGCTTACTTATCACGTATGTAGCGACGTTTTTCACAAGTAACTCGAACGTTTCTTTCTCTCAATAATCTTCCACGAATGCCAACCGATTTGATTCCAAGCTAATTGCTAGTGGCTCATTCTAAAAATATATCCTTTGCAAATAGATGCAACCGTGTTAGAAGACGCGGAGCTACGTCACGCTGTGACGTATAATGATTTCTAAGATTCGAATAGAAGCGCGGAAAGAACTTTCTAATTCCAAGACAACAATTGCACGATACCTTAAAATTGCGTAATCCTTTTCTCAGTATGAAGAATTTAGGCGTTCGAGCTGGAAGTGCGATTTTGTAAAATTTCTTTTTACCATACGTTCCGTGCTCGTTTGACTCACTAATAAATTTCAGTAGAAACTAATGAATAATTGCGACGTCCATGCTTCCTTCATTTTAGAAAAACATATGAAAATAATTTACGTGCTTTGACTAAGTTTCTGTTTGATCCTCCTGCATCAGATGAGAGAAACAGTTCGTTTGAGTCACGTAATATCCAGTAGATATCTGCTGTTAACTTCAGGGTACGTTTCGAAATTCACTGCCAGTACTACGAGTATCGTTGCGTCCCTGTTTATCTGCATGCAATAGAGTGAGACACGACCATGCTTGTGGTGTTGGCAAGTGCATTTCGGAACGTACCCTCAGTCTCCTTGTGTAATCATGAAACGGAAACAGGAAGAAGAGATAAGTCTAAAAAGGAAGAATAAGAAGAAGAAGGAAAGCTGGTACTTGTCTTCGTTAAGATTAATAAATTCATAAACGAAAAAACAGAAAAAAAGAGAAGAAAAGTCAAAATTCACAGGTACCTTCTACATCCCTCGCCGTCTCGTTCTATGCTCGTCGGTATTTGTCCTCGTTAAGAAGAATAAATCCACAAAGGAAGAAAGAGGCAAGCGGGAAAAGAGATAAGAAAACTTAGAATCCCCAGGTGCCTATTATTTCCATTTTCATCATTATTTTTCTTTCTTTCGACCTTATGAATTATTAGCCCATTGTTGTTTCACTTCGACGCAAACTTCAACTGGCATCTCGTTTGAGAACTAAATAATTTTCAATGAAACTAGCGTCATTCTCATTGTTCACTTTTATTGCTTTAAGGTTATGGCCACAGTCACCAGATCTGTTAATTATTGGACACGCTATACGTACACTGGTAATTTTCATTGTTTACTTTCGTATTAAATGCGTCATAAAGTGGCGCGTGCATATGTTCATATAATGTGGCTTGTGTATAAAAGCTCTGAAAGCTCACGTGGTATGCGCGAGCATGCTTGCAGACTGTGACTTGTGCGCATGCGCCAAACTCAGGCGGGATGTTGCTTCTTTCATTTCCTGTGTTTCTCTCTTGGTGCGTTCAGTAGTCGTGCGACCCTCAAGTGGTGCACAGCCCTTAAGCCCTTTTTTCTCCTGGCTTTTATATACGTGAGTGCATAAAAAAGAGTTTAATGCTTGGCAAAAGACAATGTTAAACGTTAAATGAGAGTTGTGGGGAATAATGTTAATGCTTTAGATTGAATAGAACAAATTAAATTTTATTTTTGACTTATTGATAATCGCTTGGTATTTTTTTTGACGATTTTATTATAATTCGTGGTGAATATTGAAATAGTCAAAGAAGAGAGGGTAATAATAAATTTAATAAAGTCGAAATGCGAAAGTTTTTTTTTGAAGAGTTTTGTTGGTTAATTTGTTTGTTAACGATTACTTTTGGATGTGGAGCCAAAGAGTGTGATTTTTACTCTTAGTTTTGGGATAACTGGTGTTTGGATTTTTCGAAAATATAAAATTGCGTGGGTCGTTTAATCAGCGTTTATCTCGTATAAACAATTTCTTGTTTACGCAAGTTAGAACTGTTTTGTTTTGACGATTTGAAGATGGTGATTTTGTAAAACTATTAAAACTGGTAATTGCAAATCTATCTTATGACTTTTCAATTGATTTCAATTAAGCGAACTGCAATGTGTTTCGTAAATTTGTGAAAAATTGTAGGTTTTATGGACATTGAGGAATCATCTGTTTCATCATCATATATCATCTCGACATGAAGGCGATTGAGTGAGTATTAACAGCTTTTAAGTAAAATTTTTTTCTTGCCCAAAAATTCATAAAGCATATGCAGATAACATCAATCGCGCCAGATCGACAAGATAAATAGATTTTTCGAAAAAAATTGAATTTTATGAGAATTTTGGAAAGCTACACCACGCGTAAGATTTATTCACAAAGAAAAATGTTACTTTTAACATTTTTTTTACGTCTACCATTTTTTCCTAAACGGCTACACGAATTTACGGAATTTCAAATATTCTAACTCACAGGCATGATAAAAACAATGTTACGTAATTAATCAAAAATCACAAACCACTCGCATTTGTTACCTATAACTTCGGAAACACAAAAACAAGGTATTTCAGGCTTGAACCGAAAAACCAAAACCAAAACTAAAACCAGTAGCGCATTACTTTCACGCAACGTATTTTATGTCCCAATTATATATTGTATACTGTGCATATATATAATTCCTTTTACAATACGAATTCTTTAAGTAAAAATTTTTCATTCACCGATGTCGACATTTAACACAAAGCATTAGCACTGCCGCCTAGAGATGCTTTTCAGTACGAAAATAAAAAACGATGCGATATTTTCTTGCTTCACGGCGCACAATTAATATTTCACGAGACTTTTATTTTAAGGAAATTTATCAGTCTGACCCTTGACCCACGGACCCTATTTTCCGTGAAAAATTATTACGACAGTGAAACGAGCGTTTTAGGGCAGACGTTATAACAATTTTACTTTCCATTCCTTAAACTATCGATGGCGACGAGTATAATGATTAATAAAAGTTAAAATCAATGATGATCTGTCAAATGGGCTATGATATCGTTAAAATATATAGGATTTCAATAACCCATGTTTTTCTAACAGACTACGTTTTATAACTACGCGTCGAACGGTCAAAATGAAATTAAAAAATTTACGTTATATTAAATTAACAATAAAATAAATTCTCGGTCATACCATATGTTTTTATTGTTAAAATCAAATTTACGTAAATTCACGTAATGCTGCTGTAACGACTGGCGAAAGAATATCGTTACCCCCTAAGCGTTTACCCAAAATGATTTTTTTCAACTCGCCTAAAAAACATTTTTTTCATTGGACAGCGCGCACTAGAGCGAAAAAGAACAGCGCAAAGTTTTAATTGAGCGGATGATGAAGAACCTTCGAAAATTGGTTAACGTTTACGCGAGAACGCGATGCCCTTGAATCGATAAACCGACCTTGGCCCTCTGGCGATTTTTTCCGATATCAAATTGATGGAAATTTCGTGATTAGCGCAAAAAAAATTGGATCGAATACTTTTTTGACAGACAATAAGTTAATGTCGACACTTTCTTTTCTATTAATTTGCGAACTGATCTTTGGCCACTTTAAACAAAATTTTTAACGCCAATTTTTAGTTTTGTACCGTATAGTACAGTGCTGTACAAAACTGTACGGATTTTGAATGCGACTGTATTGGTTCTGCGAGATCTAGATAGATCTATGCTCCCTCTCTCTGTTTCAAGATACACGGACCACCGACATCGATTAGAATCGAAAAGGGTTTGCGGTCGTAAATCTTATAACTCTTATCCGGCGCAGCCACCTTTCTCATGTCTATCAACCTTAAAGATCATTTTCAATCTTTGACAATTACTTACAGTTGAGATATATTTTTTTATTAAGCATTTTTTATCGATCAGTTAAAGCATCCCAGACTGTACCTTATACGATAATCATCAATTTGATGACAGATCATTAAAAGCTGTACGAGGTTGTTCAGGGGTATTGCATCACCTGAAGGTCGTTCTACCATAGGAATTAAATAGACAGGCTAACCAGTTAGTGTTAATACCCCTGAATAACCTTATATATGTATACTGGACATATGTGTTTCTTCAGGGATGACGACTGTTACGATTTTTATTTATGATTATCAGAAGGGTTTATTATGATTATATGATCCACAATATTGTTTTCGATTTTTTCAAAATCACAGGACAGATTTGATTTTATCCGTTAGCTTTTTAATTTTTCATCTGTTATTTCGCAAATTGTCTTACATAAAATTTTTACCTGAAAGTTTCATGGCTCCGTTGCTTTTCAGAATTCTCCAATGCTAAGGAACCGTCAAGCTCATTCCGTGCTTCCTTATCTTACCTGAACCGTCCCAAAAAAAATATATGTCGTAAATTCATGCGGGACTCCCATCAATTTTGCGTGGCGCTAAAAACTTCTTCAAGTTTTCATATTTGTCGATGTCGTATCACATAGATTATCCAGCACGTCATTCCACGATGCGGCAAACTAAATCTGCCTAACTTGTTTCGTAATTGAACTCACTTATAAGCATCCACATACGTATTCCTGTATCTATCTACAGTACAGACCAACATTTATTAATTAACACGACACTAATGAATTGTCAAAATTTTAGTAACAAAAAAATACCTTTTGTCGTCAATATTTTAATTTTGATATATCCCAGCACTTACAGTATTAAACGCTTTCGCAGCCATCTTTAATATTATTCACCATTGACGTCCGGATTGGAGCTGCTTCCGGTTTCAATAAAAATCTGGATCAGCAATGATTATTTAATTGACAAACAATACAGTCGAAACGCTTTCAAATTAATTATCAAGCATCTTAATCATTATATACGTTCAATGATGATATATTAAAAAAAAATATTTTTCACTTTAACATACCCCTATACTCGCATAACTTTTTGAAATATTCAAATCGTGCCGAAATCTCAGTTCCAATCAGAACCCTAAAATTCAACCCCCCACCCCATTAACGACAGTCGCGTGACTCGCGGCAGTTTAAAGAAACGCAAGTATACTTTCGAAAAAGTAACGTCAATCAGATCTTCGCGTAACTACTTCCTCGCACTTTTTTTTTCTCTTGTACAACATTCGAAATGGCCATTAAGTTCTTTCTTAAGGGTGCCTTCTACATATGCCCCCATCCCACCTTCAATCATCCCCACTATAGCCACCAGTTCTCGACACCGGCCACTTTACAAAGTTTTTAATTGATCTACCTTACCACGCTATATAATTCGTATAGTCTATGGCGAGAGAATCGAACGAGCGGCAGAAAACATAAGGATTGATGGGTCAGACAGAAGCAATTGTCTTAAAGATGGCGGTGAATTGAGGAACAGACGTTTGGATGAATGGTTGGGGGAGAAGACTATAAGGAACCCGGTGATCTATACTTGACCTAACCCCACCACCCGCGAAGGGCTAATTTCCGTAAACGTGCCTTGATTAAACGTTATCTTCGTACACCGCCGTGAAGATAGCAACAGTGTTAGTGGGGTTTCTCGACCCATTTCGTTTGACAGATGACGATTGAGAATGGTCGACTGTTCCTCCGTAAGTAATATGGCGTCGATGAAGACGTTACGGGCTCGTCAGACTAATTGTCTCTGGCAAAAGATAACAGAGCGATGAACTTTGGCATTTTCGATAGAGGTTAGTAATCTTTTTTTACATTTCAAATCGTTCAATAAGATTTTTGGAGATTGATCTTAATTTCTTTTTTTAAATCGACGATTTTGACGTTTATATATAAACAAAAGGTTTGTCGTTAAAAAAGACGCGCTAACTTCAGGTGCTGCGTTTTCGACTGAATAATCCGGTATATAAATTAAGATGACAGTTTAAACTAATCTAAAATTCATGGAATCGTTTTCATTTTGTTGTCATTCACTGTCGAGCATTTCGCTGATGAGAAAGGCAACATTTCTTTTCACGGGCGAATGATTGCTCGCGTCATACGTGCCGGATGAGGGGTGTGACGAAAATTTTTTTTCTTTCTTCTATTTCCCCCATATACAACAGTCTGACAGACTTTGGAATACCGTGCGATAATGTTCTTTCGTATATTGCTACGCCAGCTTCAGAGCGATGCGCAGAGGTCCGCTGCGCAGGATGATATTATGATGTCACGGGGACAATTTTTGTCAATTTCGATGCCAATATTGCGTCACGTAACGCAGGTTATTCGAAGGTTTTCTCATGCGTGCCCCGACGTGTTTGGACGTTAGTTTTGCTGCCTCAAGATTTATGGTTTTTTTTAACATTCTGAAAAAAAAATGGAATTTATGACGAGGGAGAACTGGAATTATTACTTGAATAACTTTGCCGAAATTTTCAGTGACTATCGTTTCAAAGATCCTTAAATGTTTGCGCAATTACAACATTGGTTAACGGAAAATTGGTGGGGTGACGATTGGGAATTATTTTAGTCATTACAGTTTTTTTTGCTTAAAAAATTTCATTTGTCTTTTAAGAGCAGATCGTGGTTAAATTTGTTCTGGCATTGTAATTTCATTCAATTGTGGCTGGTTAAATTGTTCAGCATTTTTTTCCCTTTTCTGCATAACGTAAATGCGTCATAAACGTCTGCGAGACGTCTCTGGAACGTCTATGGGACGTCTAAAGTCCCATAGGCGTTTATGGGACGATTGTGCCATGTAGGATTTTCATCCCTTGTTTCATAATTCCAATTCTTTCCTTATCTCTAACGTGTCAGATTTTTTTATGAAATCCACCCTAAATATGAAAAATCCAAAAATTGCCACAGTACTATGAAACACAAAGGACAACCGTCTTTTTTTATCATCCGTCAGTCGTCATTTTCTTGAGTCATTTCGCAATTTGACATTGACGGTCATGGGTTTGAAAGATCGTCGATAAGTTGTCACATGTTGTTTCGCCACGTTAGATTTATATTTCTCAAGTCACTGGAGTAGTATCAGAAATGCCTCGGTTCCAAAAACAAAGCATATAATTTTTCGAAGATTCTTCGTACCTCCTGGACAAAGATGAAAATGTATTTTGAAAAATTTACCTAGATCAAAATTCATACGTTTTCCGTAATTCGTTAAACGACGCTAAAAGGACGCGGCATGGCAATTGACGAAACGAAAGATTATCTTCATCAAAATACTGTGGCAACGAGCAGTGACGTCATACTTTGATAAATAAAATTAACATGCGAAATGAAGGCGTTACCGGAAACTAGGAAACTACGTGTACACAAGGGAACAATAATTCCATATTAAAACTATTTGAGCAATTTTTTTTTCAGTAATTATCTTGTAAGGCAATTTTGCTCTCCACTGTACCGTAATGCGCGATTTATGATTTTTTTGTCACATTCATTACGTATGACACTCAAAAAATGCGTGCAGATAAAAAATGTAACACTCGTGTTACGGAAATTTTATAAACCTTCTGCTGTACCCTCGTCAACCTTTACTAAATACAATAACGTACATTTTCTTTCTTTGTTTAGCGTATTTAAAACGAAAAAGGCAATTCATCTTGCCATTGCATTAGCATCGCTCAAAATGGCGGACAAGATCGATCGGATAAAAAGGAAAAATCATTTTCCCCACTTCCTCTGTTTGTTTTATCAGTTTGATGGATTCGTCGGAGAAAGTTCAAAATTTTGGGAAATTTCTTTTTTTTTTTTTCGTACAAAATTAACTCCGTCCGTTCAATAATCTTATTTGAATAACAGTAAATAAAAAAGGACTTTCTACACAGACCTACGTAATTTTGCATAAACTTTTTTTTCTAATTGCATCTGAGCTTTATTGGCGACCATTTACATATCGAGACGACTGTATGTCATTCGCAGCATCCGAAAGAAGAAACTTGAGTATTACTACTGGGTATATTGGATTCTTTTTGCGTGGTTGATTCTCTGCAAGAAAAATCATTTACGCGGTACAGTCGGATAGAAAAATATATCGTTCAAACGATTAGACCTCGTACACTGCATTTCTTTCTATTTTTATTCGGATTAATCGTCGAACAGTCTGGACAAAAATATTTGCCTCCAAGCTGCTGCGACGAGGTGAATAAATTTAATCGATTAACCTACAAATTTTTTGTTGTCTCTGTATTCAGCCATCTTAATCCAGCTGCAGATTATAATCGTCAAAATAATAATTTTCTTTCGTGTCTCGTATTTCCTTTTTTCATCGCGCTTTCTTTCTTTAATCTTAAAAAATAAAAGAACGTATCTTTTTTTATCGCGTCTTCGTCGGTGGACAAAATGGTGAGCGTTAAGATGCAAATGGCTTCCCTTCGTTGCAGCAAGGATGTTTATGCAGGAGCAGCTTGGAATTTCATTTGAATTCGAACACGATGCTCCGGAGTCATGTGCTATTCTTTTTCTTTTTTTTTTTGTACGTCCGTGAACTTTTATCACAGTTTCCGGACTGTTTATTTTCGTTGTTTTCGATTGACCCGCCATTTGTAATTATATTTAGAGTGGTCGATCAGCGTGAGGTAAATTCTTGTTCCATTTGTTACTTACGTGACGAAGAAATTGTTTTGCAGCAGTACTATATATATATATATATCGGTAAATTTAGCTCAGGTCAATTCGTATCAAGTATATTTCCTTGTACCACTTGACAAAAATAAAAATTTTGCAAATAACAATAATACGAATCGTTGTATGACGTCATATCGACGCGTACTTGAATATCTTGTACGTATGTCTAGTCTGTCCACGAGTGTGTTCACAATGTGTTTTTTTGACAGTTCTCAAACAATGCATCCTTAGTAAATAACACGTGTCTCTGCGTAGAATTTTTATTACAAAGTATCCGCGTGCATGATTTTTCACTGAAATACATTTTATTTTTTCTGTTTTGGCACGTATTACGTGATATTATGTAAAGCCACGTGTGATTTGCTAAAGACACTGCTTGCAAAATGTCAAAAAACACATTGAACTCGTGGACCGACTATAATCAAATAGAAAAAAATTGTTTACTCCTACAATTTTCTATGTCCAAGCCTTTGCGTCATTATCTCATAATAAATTTTTCTATTGTACTTGTTATCATTTTTTTTTACATAGCCTCCTTAATTTATTACCACATAGCTAAGTCGCTCCGTATCGAAATACTTGCATATTTATAATGTTAATCGATACACGTCAAAATTAATTGACGTTTGCCGCGGGCCGAGACAGTAATTTCTTTCGTGTTACAGAGAAACCGATATTTGAGATAAATTTGGTGAAAGGTGCGGTTATCGCGCTATCAAAGATTGCCACTGAAAAAGTCTGCCAGTACAAACATATCGATCGATCCGTATAGGTTATATACCATATCAAATATCGTTTGACAATAGTGGGCAGTGGGTGTAGTGCGAGTATAAAAATTTTTTTAAAACTTTTAAAGACAAAAAATTGATAATTAACTTCATGGCGTTAGAAACTTGTTTATCAATAAATAAATTGGTGAGGTAGTAAAGTTATTAACAAAAAAACAATTGAATATTTCAGTGAAGTTATTGTATATATTTATGGGAATCAGACGCTGTAAAATATTTTGATTTTTTTCTTCGCACAAAAATCCTTTTTCTAATTTTGTCAAATTTGCCAGTTTTCTTTTTTACTTTGCAATTTATTTCAAGACTGTGATTTATTTCGTGCACTGTTTATTTGCTCCGAGCAAACTTTACCCTCGGTTTTCGTTTGCACTTCGTAGAATCGATTTCGACATTCGACATTATCCCTTCTCAGTACGAACACACCGTATTTTCGTTTGCACAGGATCGACGAGTTTGCTCTCCACACTTTTCATATTGTAATTGCGTAAAATTAACCTGACTTAAAATCCCCATCGCGATCAGACAGATCAGCAGGTCCATACGAATTTTGAAAAAGTACACTGACGCTGCTCGCACCACTGAACAAATAATAATAATTCGTTACGGCAATTAAATTTCATACCATTTCATTAACATATTGGCACCAGTGTACAAAGAAGCGAATTTGAAAAGGATCAAACTTATTTCCAAAGGACTTCAAGGCAATTTCTAAGCTCGTGTACTTTTAATCAGGATACATACCAATACGTATATTACGTCGATTAGAGTTGACCACCTATAAAAAATATATATATACACATCGTATACCTATATATAGTAAACAGGTTTACATACGAATATGGCTTAATAACTTTCGGGCAAATTCGCACTTTCGTTTATTACACCCTGTACTTTTCGCACGTACAAAAAAGCCTTTCCATGTATCATCCGTATCTTGATATTCGCAAAGTTATCAAACGCTTCGCCAAAACGGATAAAACAGTTTAAATCTAGAGATACAAGCTTGTTAAATTTTCGAAATTATCAGAGACTAAGAAAAAAAGTTCCCTTTTTCCCCGCTCGAGGCGCTTTTCCACTAGTCAGCATAGAATAATAACCCTAATTCTTGAATCCAATGGTTTTACGTTAGATTAGATTTATTCGTATCATTTTAGTATACTTATTGTTATTGTATTCCGATTGTATTACTGCATTATATTTGTTTATGACGCACCTACGCATTGGGAGTAATGGCTAATTAAATGATACACTCAATGCGTTTCGGTCACGTATGTTAATGCTATCATTAAAATCGAATGCATAATACGTCTGTACGCGATTAATCCATCCGAATGCTTAAATGCAACATGAGTGATTACAGTATGCATTAGTGACTGCAGTTTCGTATGCTGCATTCCATGGAAAACTATCTACCTAGCTGTCGCTAATATTTTACATACGAGAAAGCTCCACATTGGCTGCTAACTTTGATAACAAAGTTTCTCAAGCCTGGAGATATTCTCTTTGAGATAGCATACCCTATACAGGATCTGTCATTTACATTTCATCTCGTATGGAAATGATAGTTTAACTGTTCCTCATTTAATTACGAGTTCCAATTAATTCGACCGGTCCATGATATTGCGTCATTCGCCTGGTCACTGTGAGAGAGTAGAAAATATTTATTGGAAAGAAAGAAAAGGGTAAACGATTATACAATGGACGAGGGATGAGAGTGAAATCAAAGATTTCTGATGATTAAAAATAATTAATGGATCAAGAATAATTATCCTGGCCTCGTTAATCTTGATTGCTGTTGACGATGACTTTCTTTTTTATCGTTTGAGATAATCAGTGATAACGAGTACGTTTGAGATTACGTTGGTACTGGTACAGTGAGTATAGTAAGTTTCGTATATCAAACCTTTTTTTTTTTACAGTAAGTGTAATGAATTTAGATATCAAAATGTCAAGTTAGTTTTTGTTTACTGTCTTATTATCGTGTCATTTCAATGTTTTGGCTGTAAACGGGAAAGGGTTAACTGACGTTACATTTAATTTTACGGACCAATGGCGTAGAACAATATAAGCTGACAAAGTGGCATTCAGTAGCGAGGGTTCCTCGGATGGGCATAATATTAACGTATAATCGACTTCATCTTATAAGATGCTGCTGGTACAGTATCAATCACCTCCGCAGTTGCTGTTATCTAATATACGGTCTGTTAATTGTCATCAATTAATTACGAGTATGGTCTTTCTAATTTGAATGTATTAAATTGCATCGTTCAAGTTTAACAATAGGCATAGTTACTTTGTCTTTGTACTGTACTTACAAGGCAATGCTTTCTCGGTGTCACGTCAAGCAATTATTGTTGCGTTAATTGCTTCAATATTATTGTTGTTTAATACGTAACAGTGTAACCGAAGTTCTGGTTAGAACAAAGTTTCAAATAGGCATTATTTATCGGTATTATTAAATGGGCTTCAGATGATGAAAATTTAAGGCATCTTTATTACCATTATTGTTACTTGTCATTGAATAATAAACGTAGACTATAGCCTTCTATTACCGTCCACCATTGTTTAGACACTTTGTTAGAGATAGTGTTATACGATGATCAAACATTTGTATTTGTCAATTTTCTTTTACGTTCTCAGCAATATGTAAAAATCGTCCTTGAAGCACTTGCCCGTGTTATCACTTCCGGTAATAGAATTGCTACCGGTGGCGCCATCAAGCGTAAGCAAAATTTCAAATCTCTCAAAGGATCCAACACGTTCGACGCAAATGGCCTTTTTCAAAAAGTTGCAGAGTAAACCCTGCTGAGCCACGTTCCTTTTGGCAAGGTGCAAACAGTTGCCATCAAGACGAATATCAGGAAGTAATCGCGACGCCATTTTCAAAGAAGTGAAGTACGTAGGTATCCATAAAGTACTTCCGTAAGCTAGTACGAAATACCGCGGTGCGCGTTTGAGCATTCTCTGTCTAAAAAAAAAACCCATCAAGCAACGTCACGTGCGTGAAATTTACGTGGTAAAAATCACAAGTTTTCGTATCGTAAAAACCCAGAAGTATTTCGCTGTCCTTTGTGACGTAGGAAATAAGAACCGTCGCTGAGCCGAAGCCTGTAATTTATGGAAACATCAGAATGATTATAAACTCCGTGATGATTTCTGGGAATTTTTAAACAATTTTAGTCGATTTATAATATTCTATTAATTCATATTGACTGGATAATGTATTGTTGTTTAGTCTTGAAGTTTAAATGAGGAATTGTTCTGTTTACCGTTATGGGAACTAATCCAATTATTGAAGCTTCAGTTTGACTCCTGCTGATAGGCCAAGGGTGATAAATATCCTGGTAGTAATTCTGTTTACATGTAACTTCCTCTACCTGTGGTTATACGTGTTTACCACTGAAGTCGAACTTCTTATCAGCACTGGTTCACCTGTCCAATTCTGGAATATTAAAGGGGGACTGGGGAGAATATCATAACCTCGAAATGGGATGTCTTAATTCGTAAGATTGCACAATTTATTGTTGCAATCTTACGAATTAAGACGTGTAAGACTTGTGCAAACGTAGTGCACGTATATTTTTGCAAGTTGCACTGTTACTTTATACGATACTTTTACGCGGAACAGTTAACAAAGTTAGATGTGAGTTGCATGGAACTTTTTAACGTGTAATTTTGCTCTGCTACAATTTTGCATACATCTCACGCGCTTTTGATTTTTAATTATTCTTTTCGCAAGTGCCGGTAATTGCAGAACTTACACGAATATGCACTCCAGTTTGATAAATATAATGCATCAATTCTGTGTAATTAATGATTTTCGTAATCGAAGATTCAAAGCGGCCGTTGAAACTCCCCAGTCTCCTTAAGTATTAATGTAACAGTTTATACACAGTGCACAGGAATGACGGAAATATGCATTTACCAATTTATACCTTGATATTGTATGAATACCAATTAAAAAAATTGCGAATTTTCGATAAATGAAAAACGACTGCATATTTACGATAGATATTCGGTAATAAAATTCAGCCAACTTGTTCCCTATTGGTTATAAATGTTCACAGACCATCGACCCACATGCGGTATTTTTGACAGGTCTCAATGGCAATTGGAATTTTAATTTGTTTCACTTGAACATTTCTGTATCACCCTGCAATCAGTTTCATTATTTATTATACAAAAAATATTGCATGCATTAATATAATTGCGAATGATTTTACGACGTGGCTCCTTACGACTTGGAAAGCGGGAATTTCAATATAATTGTTTTTTTAATGACATTTAAATGTTGGTCTTAACCCTGAAACCTTTCTTGGTTGAAACAATTTCAGTTTCATAGAGCGGAAACGAAGTATATCTATATAGTTACTATTCAGATGCGCTCAACGAATATCGAATTCTCTCTTGACGAAGTAATTTCCTTCATTAAGCGCGGTCGTATCAGTAAACTTGGAAACTCATGAAAATCATTGGACATCTCGTGGAATTGCGTGAAACTGGCAAAGCATTACTGTAGATAGAATGCATTTAGAGAATGGAATCTCGATCAAAATAACATACAGTTACGATACTCGAAAATGTTTGCGGTGAGCCTACAGCGCGTGTAATGCAGATGGCGCAGTACGTCGTGAAATCCCGCAAGCAGTTAAATAAATGTGACATACGAATAGGCGAATACGTAATGTCCGATTTGGATCGAATATTTGGAGCAATTAAAAGATAAATTACATACACGTTGCACTAATGGGATTCGCCCAGAAAAAATTATTGTTCAAGTAAATCCAAGTAAATTGTCTTCCCTGTACGTTTAATCAGTCTTCAATTTAAATTTGCACCAAATTCAATTTCCTTCGACGTAAAGCGTGACAATCGATTCCGCGAGTGACGTCATTTATTTAACAAACCACTGTATCAGGTGATATCGATAAAGCATCCGCCATTGTTTTGATAATACTCGTTTAATTAAACGTCCTGGGACGTTACGTTGTACCGGAGTTCATTTACGATACTTGTCAATATTTTGTGAACGTCCAAAATGAAGTTGACATCACGACGTAAGATCTGATTCATCAAACGTTTCTTTTTTCATTTTACAGAACATTCTGACGTCCAATGCACTGTCGATTGTCTGATATTAAATTCTTCTTAATAATTTCACAATCAATATAAATATACAATAATTAACCATCAATCAATTAACAGAAGATTGCATGCTGTTTTTCTTGTTGTTTAACTTAAGTCGTAATGATTTTTGAATCTTCCCACCAAAAATATTAATCGTACGTCTTCGCACAGTGTTAATTAACGTTACTTCCGCGTCACTAAGTAGTCCTTGAGAGGTGCCACGGAGAACACGATGATTATTTCTCCAAGGAATAGCAACCATAATTACGTGGAAGTGTTGTCAGTGTCGAAGAAGGATTGGCAGGTAGGGTTAGGGAAGGAAAATTGCGAAACATTAATCCTGCCTAGATAAGTTTGACAGTTCATTCTGTCAGACAGTTGGTCCCTCTGTCAAAATAACTCCAATGCGAACCAAGTGTTTTATATATGGAGAGTAACGCAAATTTTCATCTCTACAGGGATATATACATATATATAAATAATCTCCAACGGTTTACCTTGGCGTTGTTATGTAATCCAGTCTACATTCGCTGAACCCATTTCTCTCTAGTATGAAGTTGGACGCAAGTGAGATGCCGCGGACACATTACTTTTTCAGTAGCTACCGTCACGTCGGTTTTATTTATCGTCGTGAACCTCTCGTCGCAGACCGCAATTCCCAAGAATATCAGGGTTCTCACTGTAAACTTGTTCTTCTTGGGATACATATACATAATTGTCATGAGGCAACAAAAAAAAAATAAGTAGCAGATTAAAAATTGAAAGTATTAAAAGCCTTAACTTTTACGATTTTTCTTATGACTAACTTCGACCAGCGTAGTCGTAGGGTAGTCAAACGGTGGTCGAAAGTGTAATGGCGGACATTGGTACTGCAGGAGAACTCTCGTAATCTTTATTCGCACTGGAAGAGCTTCATTGTACACCTAGGAATTATCTTTGGCAAATCATGAACAAAGGATGTGGCATGCTGATGAAATGCAAGTTACTTCGTTGCATCTCACGTCTTGATACGTGACTAGTTTCGGTGCAGACAACCGTGTACTTCCCACCTTAATGTGGCACTTTGAGGTTAGTGCATACATTAGATGATTAAATATTAGCAGATTATACAGTGGTGGTGATAGTGAGTTATTCTATAGAATTTGTAATGTAACGCTTTTCAATTAAAAAAGACTCGACAATCGTTACGTCAGTCTAGTTTAATTTTTTAATTGCGATTTACAAAACCGCCATGTCTTCTTCCTCTTCTATTAATTCTCTATAATAGCCGGGGGTCACAGTGACCCCACGGTGTTTTCGAATTCGAATTTCTTCCATTAAACTTTCGAAAAACCGGCTACTGGTGCTATCTGTAGGGAGAAGGATAGTGTAACGCTAGACTCGCATAGTGGGGATATGATTTAAAGCTTTAGTACCATTTTGAAAATCATGTAAAAACCAATATACCAACCAGAAAGAGACATCTTCAAGGATTCAAACGCCGTTTGAATTTTGTAAAAATCTTTAAAAATAAAGAAAATAGAGCATTTTATTTGAAAAAACGTCGTTTTTCCAAATTTGTTTTTCGCGGGTCTTTTTAACATATTCATATTAAAAATTTCAAGTTAATTCCTGCACACATTTACAAAGAAAGGTTTGGTATGCACTCCCAATTTTGCTTGAGCCATTTGGAGGATTCTGGAAATTTTTGCAACCCTTCAAAACCGCTGGGGACTATTAGACCCCGTGCTATTATTACGTGATTCTCGGGAGGTGCTACTATAGAGGGTTAAAGAGGTACAACTGTTCCCTATATAGTAATAGTTTTTTTTCTTTTCTCGTATAAACAGTATACTGCCATTTTCAAAAATATTTGCAGAGCAGAGACGTATAGGTTTTTTAACGTTTTGTACTCTGTATTGTTTAAGCGTTGCAGTAAAAAGTTGAAAAAAAAATAATTCCAACTGTCTTAATTAAAAAACCGTGGTAGTCATTTTTAATGTGAAATAATTGTCTCATACAAATTTCACGAATTTTTACCGTTTAGAAGTCGAAATACATAACATCAAATTAACACGGCAAGTATATCTGTATTATGCAATTTGCGTTATTTTCACTGCGTGCATCTAAGAAACGGGACGGTCAATTTTTTCGAAATTTTGCATGCACAAAGACTATGTACCTGTCAAGAACATATCAAAATTTCAGATCGGTTAGTTGGATTTGTTCTAATAGTCCTACCTCCTTAATCGCACACATCCGGTATCTGTAATATCACTCACAATCAGTAATAGTTTGCTGTCGTATCGATTTCATGCAAACTTCGTGCACGTACAGTGAGAAAAAGTGAATTTGTTATTATAACAATATTCGCTTCTTCTAGAAATAATTGTTTGGCGATTCGATGGATGGCATTAATTTTCTACGCGCTGTTAAGCGATGACAAAGTGTTATAACAGTATAGCCGCCTATAGTGTATATGATCCAACCTAACCTAACCTAACCTATAACATAATTCAAGTTGAACCAGAGAATTCAGGACCCTGTAGTAATTAATGGGAACTTCACCGCGTATCCACAGTGTAGAGATTCTCAGCAATTAACGTTCGTCCTCTGTTGAATTAAGTATATTACAGCGTCATCAAGGAAATTCAGTTAATTACGCATTAATAATAAAATTATCATTGTTTTATCTCACTCTATCCAATTTTTATTACACTATAGAACGAAGCTTCGAGCGTTCCCAATCTAATCCCAGCAAACAACGTAACAGTTACATATCGGGGATTTTACAACTTTCTACCCAGTGACACAATAGTTACGTACAAATGTTTTGTGCCTGTTATATTCTTGAGTAGAACATTCTAACGTCGATATGCAACTGTTACTTTGTGTTTGCTGGAATACAACCGGTGGCAGTTTAAAAATAAATCAGGGCAATTCCCATATTTATTTTTTGGTTTGTCAGTTTCCAAGAAACAACGCCCCGTTATTGGACTTCTTCTCTGGGGTAACTACTACTTTTGCATTAACGCGACGTTACGCGAATTTATGTAATTATGCATATGAATAATTAGTCAAAATGAAAATGAGGAGTAAATTAATATTTATTTACACGCACAGGCGGACGTTAATTCATGTTTTGCTTATGGAACGTGAATTTTGCATTGTTGTGTCTTCACGTATATTATGCATTGGACGGATGTATCTTTATGTTTATGAATATAGATATAGCTAATGCAAAATGCACCATTTTTGCATAGCAAGGATACTGAAGGATTTACTACGTACGTGCTCTCGTTGAAGTAGATAGCGCTTCTCTTGAATCACCCGGTATAAATTGCGCAACCACTTGACAAAGTTTTCCATACTTAACAGTTGAAAATTTTCGTCGTTCCGGCACATTGATTCGTTACTTGATTTTTTTGACTTTCTTTTTATTAGCAATTTGCGTCAGTGTCCACGCTTTCTGTTTGACAAACTACAAAGAAGATGAACTCATCAAAATCTCGTTACGTTGCATTCAACATTTATTCGCAGAATATTTTTGGCTACTTCGTGTCGCGCGGACGTTGTTACAAATTTGGAAAATTAATTTTCACGTCAGCTTCGAGTGTCCATTGTTACCCACAGAAGTGTATCTATCATCGTTCACCAACTTCCTACGGTAAACATAAATGTGTATATATACAGATATATATATGTACTATATAACGTATATAATTTTTTGGTGGGCATATACACTCGATATATACACGCTTTAACCCACAGAACTGAATCTTATGGTAGGATTTCTCTAATCCTTGTTTGAAAGGATTTCTTCGTCGGGGAACGAAGAGAAAGAGAAATAAAAAAATAAGGAAAAGGACAATGGGAATTAAATGGATCGACAGAGAACAATCATGCTGATATAGTATAGGTATAAACGATAGTATTATTCTCTTATACTTTTTGCATTTTGAACATACATACATTTTTTTTTATTCTTTTTTCCAGAGATGAAAATCTTTCTGTTACCAGACCCCGCTTTTATCTTGTTGATGCAACTGAGTATATTCATCGCTTTGCCAAGAGAGAACAGAAAAGGAGTAGAGTTTTGTATTCATCATTTCATTCACTCGTGCGAGTCGACATACGTAACAATGCGTTTTGCACGATATCGAACCGGTCGGTAAATGAAATCTGCATTATCGACAGTGAAATTTTTCTAATCTTACGGGGTTTTTTTTCTCACAATACTATTTACATTATCTTTCGGGGAATACAATCTGTGCGAACTTTTTTTTTAAATCGTTTAATTCCCCAAGCTTTTATAACCGATATTCGCGGATGCTGAATTAGTCTCGCGGGTACGATAATGGGAAAATGTCGTAAATCTTCAGGATACCGTGTAAACAAATCCAATGGAATTGCGGTGGGGTTTAAACAAAAATTTTTATGAAGAACCTTGTCGGATTATCCGGACATTCAAGATTCCCCAGGAGAAACGAAAAATGATTGATGACGGCAATACGTTACTATACGTGTACCTGTGAAATAAATCTTGAAATTTCTTTTCACCGATCATTCATCATTTGTCCTTTACTCTTGCACATTGGCTGTAGCAATTGCACGAGAGTTTTTCTCGGTCATTTAATTTACCTAAAATCGTTTCACTCAAAGTTATTGTTTCCTTGGGACAGATCATTTTTACGTTATTGCCAGACTTCGAGCGAATGCAGTTAAATGCACTCTCACGCTGGTTCTGCATTTTACCTGCATTTAACGTTCTTTTTTTTTAACAACGATTTATCGCCAACTTCGTAGTTGCAATTTGCAATAACTGACAGGTCTGCGTTTTTATAGTGTAGGAAAGCATGCTTTTTTTTAAATACAGAAACCGATCAATAAATCGATGAGCCATTGAGTGAACTTGTTAGTCTTGTGTTTAGCTTGAAATGAAGTTATTATTATACCGTGCAGTTAACTGGAGAATTTATTAAATTTATTCGACTCTGTCAATTTGATCCTTGATGATCTTTTCCAAAATTGCTGTGATCTTTTCTTTGACCTTATTTACGATTTTCTGTATGTCCTTGTCCTTCAGTGTTTTCAAAATCTTGTCGACACCATATTGAACTATAATGGAAATATTTTCGATAATCGAACTGACGCTTCTTTCCTTCCTCCGTTGAAGCTGCAATTTTCAGCGGCCAATAGGAATGCCAGAAAAACAAAAAAACTCTGCCAGCATATTCGTGTACGTTCTTGTTCGCTTTTTATTATACGACAAAGCGTCACTGAGCCCCATCTGCTGGAATCTTTTATATATGGATCGATAAGTGATCGATACATTCTCCAGCACCTTGCGTATACGTATCAGTCAAAAATTCAACGATTGCTTGCAATATATCATGATGCAATTTCGATACAGACGGATCTCAAGCATCGACAGACTTCAATGCACGAAGTTTCAGAGACCTATCGTTTTACCTAACCTTTCTGTTACTTAATCGCGTTTGAGCACCAGGGACGTAGTCAGGGAGACTAATCTCCTTGGACGTAGTAATGCACGCAAGATAGCCCCACAGTTTACCGACAGCACTGCCACCGCTGGCAAAAACTGTCAGTTTCAAAAGTTTTCAAACTTAGGTGCCCGAGGTCCGACTGTATGTGGTTTTTTTTTTCTATTATCGTTATCGGATAGCATTGTTTTCTCAACGATGAACAAATCTTTTACCTATTCGTCTTTCTCTTGGAAAAATTATTTTGTTATCGTGCACATCGATCACGATGCCGTGTACGATAAGAGTGATAAAGGGCAGTCGCTTTTACCTGATTGAAAATCAAGGGTTCCATATTCACTTGCATTAAAAAAAAGAATATTATGTGCTTTACTTGATGTTATCGTCGCATTGTATAAATATTTTTGGTTTGCGTGTAAAAAATGATGAGATAGGTAAACGAAGCAAATGGCACGATAAATATATTTTTAGAGTATCCATTTCAATTTCATAAAATTTTTTATCACCTTGTTTACCTTATTTTTCTGATCGTTAAGTAAAATATTGGGTGATACCAATCAAGTTAAATTCGTTACTGTCCACACTGAAGTGAACTTGAATCACGTAGTCACAATGGCGGACTAGTATATTTTTTTCTACCTACAAAGTTCTTTCACTAGTTTATGGCGTTGCTTCTTGAAACGGCCACGGGCGGCGCTCGTATTTCTTAATACAAGACAGTTCACAATAGACACTTCGATTGACGTAACGTATGGCTGATTGGGTCTCAAGATATCGTAGCTCCGCGCAGTCAAATCTTTCAAGTGAGATTGGACGCTGGCTCCACAATCGAACGTCAGTTGAATCGAAGTATCTTTTATAGTTGTGACGTCATTTTTTTTCGTTCGCAACGCAAAATGCAGTCGTCACCTAAAATCCTTTAGTAGCTGCCACAAGTATTTTTTGCTTATCTCCTCTATTTTTTCTGCTCTCTTTCCAACTTACGTTCATTTATCTTTTTCTCTTTCTTCCACCCTTGACATTCTTTTCTATTAGTCCCATCTTTCATCTCTTCACTACGTCCTTTGTCCCCTTACTTTCTCTTTCTTCCCCCATGCTGCTTTCTGACCTCACTTCTTCCCCTCTGTATCTCCCCTCTAGCTGAGAAGAGGATTGATTAATTTGCAAAAAGGTTTAGTGCAGTCAATTGCTGTACTTAAGTAAGAGCGTCACAAGGTAGTCACCTTCTGTCGTGTGTTTAGTCTATTATTCGTCAGATTAAACGGTCGATACGATTCAGGAGCGCTTTGGGTTATCTTATCAATCTTGTTGGCCTCTTGAATTTTTTGGATTATCCCCCATAATCATGTTTATTATATTGGGAAGGATTTCGAATAAAAAATGGCTGACTCTCTGTTTTTCATGTAAGGCTAAATTGGTGTTGTAATATTCGAGATGGGATTATTGATATTATTTTTTTTTGTAAATGATCTTGTTGTTATGAGGGAAATGGACCACTTTCAATTATTCTTAAGAGAGACAACATACACGAATTTATTGAGTAATTGCGGCATGATAAGTAGAGCAGATAAGAAAGCAAAAAAAAATTTTTTTCATTGCGTCAATAATGTCAATGGTAGATAACTGAAAATTTCTGTTTACACGAAATTATTAAAAATTATACATTTTATGATTAGAGGCGACAATCTGTCACTGGAATAACAAAGTCGATCTTGTAACATGGTCCATTTTCATTTTCGTTCAAACCGGAAATGTTCTGTGCAAATACTTCTAACCGGAAGGGACGCCATCCATTCGACCCACCTTACAATTCATGACCTTCCAATTGCCATACGAGAACGTCGACGCTTCTTCCTTTTTCACTAACTTATGTATTCCACCCCTTTTACCATATCCTTCATTTATTGCCTATTCGCCATTTTAAACACGACCCTTTTGCCCCATGAAAATGGACGTTTCTGAATATTTTCAAAATTTTCGAAAAAAAAAACCTTAAAGTTAACCCACAATCCTCGATGCGTTTTTTAAAAATACGCAACCACCGCGACTACGTATGTACAGGGTAGTCATAAAGTAACAACCCTATTTAAAAATTCCTTTCCGATTGAAATCCTAGATCCACACGTTAACAGTATAAAATTTACATAATTACCCTTTGGGCTGCTGGAAGCCTTTATTTAGGCGTGACAGTAGTGGCTCAATATTTAGTGATAAGTCTCCTTCAATATATATATAACTTCCGTTCGCAAAAAATTCTAAGATTCGAAAAAAAAATGTGCGGCAGTCTACAATTTCATATAAAAAAAGTCGCAGTACCTACTCAAATTAGGTTTCTTGCGCTTCAAAAGTTATTCATAGAAATTTCAAGGTGGCTTCACGTATGGTATCGATAGGCTGTCTAGTAAAGTAAGACGTGTAGAGAGACGTAATCGGCTATTGGACGATATGGAGAAGGGATTGCGCGGGGCGGGAGAGGGGGTGGGGTGTTGCGAAAATACCCCTCTTCATAAGATAGCAAAGGTTACGGAATCGATGCTTATCGACAGAGTGGAAACCGCTCAGCTGGAAAATAAGCTCTATTATACGTTGACACGCGGCACCAACAAATAAGGGTTTCACCTTTATCGGCTACGGAGGGGGTGGGGGTGGGGCCTTAAGATATTGTGACGTCACGTGAATTGGAATCATATAATAGAAAGGTTCTGACAAAGAGCTAAAATGTATGTTACCTTCATCTCTACATGCAAAAGACGGACATATTGTTTTCATCGTTATTCTTATTGGTTGCTTTATCGTTTTAGTTTGACGGCGGTAAATTCAAAACGCCAAATTTCCGATTGGTCAGATTTATGCGATTCGCTTATAGATCCTTCTGCACGTTTCGTGTGCTGGATCCTAGAAGTTGTTTTATTTCAATGGTGAAAAACTTTTGTATTGGCTTTTACTTTTGGAACATCCTATAGTCGATTTATTAGACACGTATTCTGTATTTGTTTTTTGGAATCTAAGAAATTGCATTTACCTTTTATATGTTGTGCAAACGTGCCAAGAATTTTTTTTCTAACGGATCAGAAAATTCAGTTACCAGTAATCCTTGGGTGATTCGACGAAATAGCTTTGCGAATTGGTACAAATACGGGAAACAGAATTTTTGGACTTGTCGGATACGGTGGTAAAATTTTGATAGTGATAAATATGAAATTAGAGGGAAGAAGAATGGCTCTCGTGAAATGTGTGATATTAAAAATAAACATTGGCATCGTGTTGCGTATTCAATTTAATGACTAATTATGGAAAAAAAAGACGTCGAGTCTCCCATTTTCGTAATGGCGGTCATTCCGATACTCGCTTACGTTATGTTATTAATTAAGATATTTATAAATTATAATTTATCTCGTGTTCGATGTAAGATCTCGATTGCTCGAACACTTTGATTTCCCTTTGTAAGAATAATAAAGGTTTCGCTTGCATTAAATCGTGTTTACAATTAATTCTCGAAGGGAGAGGTAAATCACTGACAGATTTAAACGTCAGACTGGATGGGCAAAAAAAATGCAAGTAAATAATTCACTCACTATAAACAAGATGTAATAAATTAACCGATAAACGTATTAGAAGCCTTCAGCATTTGGCGTGGATTAATGGATGGTGTTTTTCCTGAAGATTTCTCATTGTAATTCCATGAGTTACGGTTTCCAAAAAAAAAATAAAAAAATAAAATAAGAAAGCCTCAATTACCGAATAGTGGCGGGAAAATTAAATTGTCCCACTTTGCCCTGTAAAGTTCAATATTTATTCTGATCCTGTCGACATTAATTATTAAGCAACGAATTACGGCATCTCGTTGACCTTTTTTTCTCTTCAACTACATAAAGATCTTTTTTGTACTTTTTAGGGAAGAAAATTTTCTATTATATCAAAGTACACGATTCTCAAATCGCGACAGTT